>JAKSZP010009632.1:0-78327 GCA_022478985.1 Massospora cicadina | reverse complement strand
TGTAGCTAATGCAAAAAGGAGTGGTCCATCACCTATTTGAAGTGCATTACATGAATATATATACCCAAACTGTTTACATGCATAAATTACTGCAAGGCATTCACGCTCAGTCACAGTATAATAGCTCTCAGTGGCTGAGAGTGTCTAGCTCACATACACCACCGGATGTTCATCCTCAAGTTCGTCCACTTGGCTCAGTATGGCGCCAATCGCTGTCAACAAAGCATTGGTTTGAATGATAAACTCCCGATTAAAATTCAGATATTTCAGAATTGGAAAATCTATCAAATACTGGCATAACTCATCGAAGGAGTCCTGAGCCTCTTCATTCCATATGAATCCTTTTTTTCAAATCCTTCAGTAAATGGAATAATGGCTCAGCTATTCAGGCAAAATCCCAAATAAATCTTCTGTAGTATCCAACCATCCCAAGGAACACTTGGATGTCTTGGGCACTCTTTGGTACAGCCGTACGCTCTATAGCTGCTATCTTCTGGTTTTGTGGCTGCAATCCACTTGAGTTAATTACAAATCCCAGGTATTCCAACTCTTTCTTGAAAAAGTGGCACTTCCTTGGCTTGATCTTCAGGTTAGCTATGGACATTCGCTTAAATACTTCTTCCAAGTAAAGGGGGTGATCAGTAAACGTCCTACTGAGCAAGTTGATATCGTCCAGATATACCAGGATGCACGACAACTTCAAGTCACTTAGTATCTCATTCATGGCTCTCTGAAACGTTGCAGGCGCATTGCAGAGACCCTGGGGCATCCTCGTGGGTTGGTATAGCCCCTGCGCAGTAATAATCGCACATTTTTCTTGGTCTTCCTTTGACAAGTCTATCTGCCAATATCCCAAGATCAGATCCATTGCAGAGAAATACTTCACTTCTCCTAAATGATCCAGCATATTGTCGAACCTCAGTGGGGGATACAAATCCTTCTTCATAATTTTGTTTAGCCTTTGGTAGTCAATCACTACCCAGTTTGATCCATCCTTCTTCTTCACAAAGAGAATTGGACTCGCCCAGGGACTTGACGACGGAACTAGAAGCCCATGCTTCACCAGTTTGCTGATTTCATCCTCCACTACCACTTTTGTGGCTTTTGGTCATTGGATCAGTCCCATCATTATTGATAAATTTTCCCTGGTGTTGACCTTGTAAATTACGTCTCGTGTGCATCCCAAATCGTGGTCATCCTAAGCAAACACTTTCCAATATTTATCGAATAGTTTGAGCACCTCCTCCTGCTGGCCTTCCAGCAGATCAGCGAGCTGCTCCCAATCAACCAATAGGTTGATACTTTTGGCTACCCTGGCCAGTAATCCCATTTTGTCAAGAGACCCAAAATTGTGGAATCTTCTCAATTCAGCTGTCAGGATCAGATGAATAAATATGATGATCCGATTACTCTTGATCTTCATCAGTTTTTCACTCAAATTCTCCAGGAGAAATCAAATTTCTTCATAGCCCGGCATTATTATCCCAGGAACCGCCCATGGCTCCAATCTGGACTTCTTCAGGGACTTCTGACCTCCCCATACAACAGCTCAGAAATCCTCAATGTCAACCCTGTGTCAACTATTATCTGCAATATAGCCAGTATGGTCCTCTCATTCTTGATCCTTAGTGGAATTCCCCAGTTCTCTAGGATTTCCACCAGCATTTCTTGTCACTTCCTACCAACTAATTGGTATCAAATTGGGACAATGCCATCATTGTATATCAGATTAAAGAATTTTTTTCTCCGATTCAATGGAGCTTCACCATCCTTCTGGTCTACCAATGGTAACGTCTGATCCAAGATGGTCAACATAATATCCTCAAAGTTACATTTAACTCCATACTTCCACAGAAACTCCATTCCGATCAGGATGTCATAGTTTTGGTTTGCTAAAACTAAGGCTGGCGCAAATACCACCAATGACCTGAATCATAGTGGCATTGCACTATATGCTCCACAGGAATTGGTGGTGTTTGGCCCAGCTGTTCCATATTCTTTCTTATGCTCCAAGTCTGGCGAGATCTTCATCCTCTTTACCAGCTTGGTCAAAACAATATTGATGGGCGCTCCACTGTCAACAATCGCCCTCACCCTCAAACAATTCACTTGTACATCTATATATGTACACTCAGTGTCAGAATTTTAACCAGATGGAATCCTCCAATGATTAAGCGTTATCTGGAATGATATGGCCAATCTCAGCAGAATGGTTTAGTAATTGAATTTCGTGTTATTTGGTTCAATTGCTGGTTAGTTGCTCCCTAATTTGGGTTGAGCTGAAATTAGTATTCCGCTGAGTTTGATATTTAGGTCTGAGTGGGGCCAATTGGTGGCCCCAAATTAGTAAAAGGATCACTGGCATCTATTAGTCAAGGATGATCCAATCCATCAGAAGAATCAGTGGTTGACGCCAATGGCCATTCGTGGGCCATTGTGGGATTTCTGGTGGAAAGCTGATGTATTCGCTTATCTATGAATTCGCTGTGTGATAATCTGATGTTGGCAGATCCAACAATTATGAGATTGAAGTGGGTGATTTTGTTTCTGGTGCCTCATTTATTAAGAAGTGATGTCAGCAAGATGCTGAGATATTCCAAGTCAAAGTGAGCAACCAAAGTGGTTTCTGGTGCAATTATATCAACTCAAAAGTTGAATACAAATTTAATGTTTATTTGAATTTATTTTTTATATGGCTCACCGGCAACTTAAGGCTGAGGATGAGCCAAAACTAATTCGGACATTGGGAAGGATGGAGCGAGAGGGTCAACGCCAGGGAATAGAATAGAGTAGAAGAAGAAGTAGTTTAAAAAGAAGAGAAGTGGTTGGCTGGAAGAACCAGTGGAAGAGCCAATAGGTCAGTGATGGGCGCAGTAGCCCTTTTGTAAATAGTATAAATACCTGGCGCTTCCCTTTCAATAAATATCTCCTGTTGCCTATTCTATCTTTTGTTATAAGTTTATTATTTATTTCATTGGTTGGATTTTAGGCTAGGGGATCCCTGAATGGCACGGGTGACATGCCAAGGGGTTAGCCAGCGCTGCTAGCCCCAACGCCTAAGGCAAAACGGCAAGGGCTGACCAGTCTTCATACTGGTTAGCCTGCCAACTAGCAGAGCCCAAAGTCGAATTTCTGACACTCAGAGTATTGTTATATAGTATTTACTGAGTGAATGGAGGTATTACTAGCCAAATCTAGGGTGTGAATAATTTGTGCCAATAATTCAGGAAACAATTCCTTTATTGCGCCGAGGGGGATAGACAAATTAGCTCATCTAAATGGACGTCTGATAACTCTTCAGGATTCTCAGCAGTTCAAATCTTCTCCATCAGTTGTCAGGCGTATGGCCAGGCAACATCCTGGATTATCTCAGGGTCAACACTTTTTGCCCCAGCTCTGGTCACGGTATTCACATCCATATTGACCACTTAATATAGCTGATCCTGCTCATCATCTACAAACAGATCGCTAATATCAATTTCTTCATCTATGATATCAGGAGGAACAGGTTTCTCCGCCGCTCTAGACTGTTCCTTGTCTAGGCAGTGGGCCCTTTTCCCTAATCCTTAGCAGTCTGCTGTCTCCTTGGCCTGGACCATGTTAATCTGATCCTTTGGCTTTTTACATTGTACAGTGAAATGTCCTTTCCCGCCACAATAATAGCAGACTTTCTCTTTCTTGCTTAACCGTCTGAATTCTTTGGGCTTATTTCCTGGATTGGTTCAATTGGTAGCTCCTTTTCTCCTTCATTTCCCTTCATGGGATTTGGATTTCATACCGGATTGGACTTGAAGCTTCAATTTGGGGCATCAAATGTCGCTTTCAAAATCTTCAGGTTATCTACCATTTGCAAGGTAGTTAATTCCATTGCAAACACAGAAAACATCAAATGATGCAATTTGCAATAGGGCTGAAGGGCCGCTTACAAAGTGATTCTAGCATCAAAGTCATCCAATACTTTCACTCCAGCCAGGATCTGCGACTCCTGGTAAAATTGATCCATGAAGCTAGCAAGAGGCTCATCTTTATGGAACTGGATTCCTAAAATTATTGCTTGCATTTTGACATGCGAGTTGGACTCCCAAACTCCTTCATGATGGCCGCCTTTGCCTCAGCATATAACCAGCTGTCCCCCTCCAGATGAGGTAACATTAGGTTTTGACAGTTGGTTTCCAGGCAATTGATGACCATCAATGCTTTTTGACGATCTCTGTAGCTATTCATGGTCATGTCAAACAGCTGGAAAAACGCTGGGGCGTTATTCCAATGGAATGTTCGCAATTTCAGCATTGCCCTAAATTCCTCCAAGTCATTTATGGCCGATGCTCTTGGTTCAGCTACTTGGGTAACTTGCGGAGTGACTTCAGGCGTCATCTCCAAAATGGCATTAAAAGCGGGCGGCATGTTACTTGGGGTATTTAACTTCCCAAGTATTGTGTGAGGACTTCCTTCTTTAACATCGCTTGCCATATTGGGCTCACAAGCATATCCGTGAGCTTTCAGTTCCTCCACTTGTTTGATTAATTTCTTGATATCCACACCAAACTTTCTTAAACAAATATGATCTGCTTCTCACTCCATTTTCAGTATAGGACCTCTTGAACAATGTCCCCTTCTTTCTTCCTCAACGAGATTACTTGCTGAGTAACTTGTTCCCAAAGTTGGCTACATTTTCTACTCCTTCCTCCACCTTGGCAACTCATTCTTCCAAGGCTGCAAACTCCCAATGGTCCACTGAGTTTAAGGCATTCTGGTTTACAGTGGTGATCTTGGTCCATAGCTTGTATAGCTCTTCTTTGTACGACATTAAAATAGATTCTTCACTCAACTACCCCTGTAGTGAGCACCAACTTATAAAAATTTACTCTAGGTTGATTATCAGCAGGCAACCCAGTAACCTTTTTACTGCACAGGTTTGATTTCCTTGTGCACTTTGTCACGTTGTATAGAATGTATTAATCAATAGTAGTATGGAGATTATTATCCATAGTTGAGATTGAACTACATTTTGGCCAACGCTCATCCATTATTTTCAATTAAATACTCTTGAAGTCATACTCATAGTGATTCATTCCCTTTACTCTTGTCCACCTGATCTTCGCTAAGATACCCCAGTGACAGTCTCTCTTAGCCCAACACACAGCTGGCAGATATCCCTGATTGTGGTTCCTTCATCTCTAGATCCCTGCTCGGATCTTTACTCTTCTCTCTGAGAGTCTTCCAATTATTGCCTTCTGCAATAATATCCTTGAGATAGAACAACACAATAGAAGCTGATAGTCTAACTATACATCAAATTGATAATATTACTGTAGATAATGTTTTCTAAAAGCTGGGTTTTTTATTATAGTAAATCCTAGGGAATTATATAGTGGGGGATTCAGCTATCTAACCCTCAGTTGACACCTCTTCAATGAAATGGCAGCCGTTGCTGTTAAATCACCCTTCCTCATCTTGGCAGCGATGGTCTTCCCCATTCTGTCTAGGATTCCGTCATTGGAAATCCTTGAGACCTCAAATGGAAAGAGTTGGAGAACGTGTCCCTAACGTTTTCCTCTCAATCCAAGCAAACCAACCATATTTGGCTAGCGACCTGCTTAGGTAATGGGACTTATTACCTATTATGGCAGATTACTCACCAACTGATTGATTTGCTAGTTGCAGGCAGCATCACTCACCTTGCAACTTACTTCTGCTTCCCAATCAGTTGGTGATGAAACCTTACTGATCCCAATTGGTACACCTGATAGTTAATCACTATCAGATGCCCCTATTTTGTTGGCAACTCCTCCTGATGAGATCTTAAGTATTCATCCGGATTGATCCCCAATGGATATGATCAGGAGAATTCTCAAAATTTCCCAAACATAGTTCCTCTGAAACTTGGGCCAACTGATTTCAGATTCACTTCGCCCTAGGGAATTTTCCCCTATCAATACCAGGTAATCTAGCAGGCTGGGAATATGGAAAAAAATCCCAACAAGGTTGTTTCATATAAGAAAGGGCGGTAGTGCTTTACAACTAACAGGATAGCAAAACACTCTTTCTCCGTTACACTGTAGTTGTGTTCAACCTTTGACAGCATCTTACTAAATAGGATACAGGATAATCTACGCCATTTTCATCCAATTGGGCTAAGATGGCCCCAATGAGATAGTCTGAGGTGTCAGTGAATATAAAGAAGGGTTATTATAATCTGGGTGATATAAGATAGGGCGTTGTTGCAGCAGTTGCTTCAGCGTCTCAAAAGCGGCCTTCTGTTCAGCACCCCACTGAAAAAGAGCTCTTGGACAATAGTCAGACAAGAGGCTTGCTAAGATGATCAAACTTATGGAGAACTGATGGTAATACGTCATCATCCCTAGAAAAACCTGGTTATCCCTTGAATTTTTGGGGGAGGCATTTTTGAGATTGCTTCAACTTTATCTTGGATTGCTAAGTTCCTTTTTGAGAAATGGAATGGCCAAGGAAATCCAGTTTCTTTTGAAAAACAAACTTCAAGAGCTTTAACTTGATATTTAACTTACATAGCAGTTGAAACACCTCCTTCAGGTAATCAAGATGTTTGTTAAAGGTTTTGAGTTACCGTGATATCATTGAGGTATACAATGACGCAACTTAACTTCAAGTCCTGCTTAATATGGTCCATTGCACGCTGGAAAGTTGCAGGTGCGTTGCACAACCCTTGAGGTAATTGGTTTGGAAGAGACCCTCACTACAAATGAGAGCACATTTCTCCTGGCCTTCAGTGGAAAGGTCCATTTGCTGATACTTCTAGTCAAGTTTTTTGTAGAAAAGAAGTCAGAGCCAGAGAGTTGGGCCAGGGCGTCGTCAATGTGGGGGATAGGATAGCTATCCTTTTTCATGAGGTTATTCAACTTGCAATAGTCCATGATTATCCAATGACCTCCATTTTCTTTTTAATTAGCAAGAGAGGGGAAGCCCAAGGGCTTTGTGAAGGAACTAGTAACCACGCATCTAGTAACTGATGGAGCTCTGTCCTCATTTGCTGTTTCTTTACATTTGACTTGTAATAAGTTTTGTACCTAATAGGACTGGCATTATCCACATCAATGGAGTATCTCCAGCCCTTCATGTGGCCATAGTCATTATCAGATTTGGAGAATATGTCGCTATAGTCATCTGTAGAGTATGAACTTTTTACAGCTCATCTGGGGTCAGCTCATCCGAGATATGGACGATGGGTAAAGTACATACCAGGTTATCCGTTGGTAGGCCCATATCCATCATAGAGACAATGGAGTGAATTTTTTCGATGTTCTCTACAGGGACTAATAAGACCCTGCCAATCTCCTGATGTTTTTTACAACCATGTCCTTTGAGGTGATGTTCCCCAACAGCAGAGTAATAGGCCTCTAGTAAGCTGGGTCAAGAACACTAGGCAAGACCCAAGGCTCCAAGGGACTAACGCCCTCTATACTTATGAGGTGCAACAAACAGTGGTGTGGGATTTGAAGCGTGATTTATGTATCAACTACTCGTTGTTCACCAGGATTAATCAAGAGCTCGTTTGCATCATAGAAAGAAATACCTTCCCTAGAATCCAATGAAATGGCAATTTCTTTGTGTTGCACCAAGAAGTAGTATAAGACAAAGTTATAGCTGAGAAAGGGTATTTGATCAGGCAAGAGTATTAGTGCTTGATGGGTTTTATTGGATAAGACTAACAGGACTTCATAGTTGAGTAACGAGAGGTATCCTTTCTTCAGTTTTATTATTCCCTTGTACTCGATCATAAACTGAGTGTCAATGAGCATATAATATGCATTGTTATCCAAAGCCACAGCAGGAGCTGATAAAATAAGCTTCCCAATTCGAATGGGAAGTGAAAAGTATGGCCTAATCGCATGGATATTATTTGGGCCTGCAGTTTAAAATTCTTACATGTACTCCAAGTCAGGCGCTAGCTTTATCTTCTTAATAAGCTTAGTTGAGAACATGTTAACTGGGAGCCAGTGTCCATGATAGCCATTATTTGGACATTTTGGATGATCACCTCAACTTTAGTGAGCGTTCCTTCAAAGTTGGGCAACAAAGCTAATACCTCCTTGAGCCGGAAGAGGAAGGTTAGCTTTTTAGCAGTTTCAGGTTAATAATCCAATTGGATTTCATGAGATGGACCCGCTGAAGAGGCCTAATTAATCCAGCTAAGAATTGATCGCCTTCGCTGGCTGTGTTAATGGCTCTTGGACACCATAGAATTTGGCTGAGGTACGTTTCCTCAGGTATGGTGGTCTCATCTACTCCTCCAGCGTTCAAATGATCTGGAACCTCCACTTCCATGGGGGCTCCCAATATATAGTAGCCAACGTCATCATAATCCCTCTCATATTCTTCCCCAAGGGTATTTTTAACAACTGGCAAGGCTGCAATGGAGGTAGGGAAACGGCCACAGGAGATTAAATATCCATAGATTGTGCTTTTACAAGCTTGGCTGGAGGGAAGGCACAGCGTCTTTTGTGAGATTGTGCGGGAGTGTGGGTTTAGCAACCTTACAGGGCTCTGAATCATAGGATGTAGTATTATTGCTTTTGAGTCTCACTGAGGAAGCAGATTTAACTGTAATAGGTACAGGTATGCTCATCCCCAACTTTTCTACAGGATGAAGCTCCTCAATGAGTAGAAGTGAAGGTTCTACCTCATCTTCATTTATGGTTGCACAGGAATGAAAATCAGCAACGTCTAACAGAGCCTCCTTTATGTCGCAGATGCTATTGAAGTAACATTTTACTGAAATGATATGCCTGGCAAGAGAAGGCTGGGAATCCAACCCAGTTAACATGGCTGCTATAGCATCATCCAGGATTACATGTTAGCCATTAACAGCCTTTGTACATCAAGATAAAATTGCTCAGCAAAGGCAGAGGTCAATTCGCCCTCATACATTCTAAGGTGCATTAAGGCCTGTTTGTCCCTGCTAAGACTTTGCTTAGAACCAAATTTGGCTAATAGGGCCTCTTTTACCTCTGCCCAGGTATTCAGATTGTCCATATAAGGAACTATCATTTTTTTTGCCATAAGACTTAATCATGGAAGGATGTGTTAAACTTTCTGCTTCTCAGTGGTGTCATGCATAACAGATTCATATACATATAAAAAGGAAGCAATACTCCCTTCCCCAGGGGTTTCTTTGTCTATTAGATATAGCTTTAAAGGGCGCTGCTCCAGCTCTTTAAGATGGGATAAGGTGCTGGCAAGTTGCTTTTCAGGAGCAACTATTCTGGTTGTACAGGGGTCTTCTTTAGTAAGCACCATTTTGTAGGAACCCAGCCAATTCTTGCTCAATGGTGCTTTAAGCTTGCTGGATTCCTCAAAAAGTTTGTAATTAAAATTAAGTATTAAGCTCTACTAAGATTGGATTTTATATAAATTTTATTAGAAGAGCAATAAAGAGAAAAACGACCCCCTTGACATCTGACCATTCAGTATTTAAACTTTATCAAGGGTTGAGGAGAATTCAATGATAGGTTGGAATAGCTTAGCCTAGTCTGAATTAGGAAATATGGGGTTCAGCCTATTAAAGCTCGGGATACTCACTTTATTTGGCTGAACAATAGCAGGGGAACAATTATTGGCCAAAATGTACCCATGAGGTAATGATATTATAAACTTCAGCCAATCCCCATTTGAGAAATTTATTGCACCTTGGGGGACCCCTGCTAAGCCTATAAAAGGGGGTGGTCCCCGCATAGGTACTTTGAAGGACCTGGTTGTGGTTGGGGACTTACCTTCTGATGGTCGCCCCAAAGTCCTTTGCATGGTTGGAGAAATCTGACTGCTTGATCTATGTTTATTGCCCATTCAGGATTCAAAATGGTGTTACCCCAATTAACGGGGTTCCACCAAGAATTATCCATGGTCTTTTGGCCAATATCAGCGTTAGGATTATTCAAATCAATCAAACCATCATTTCAAAACTTGTAAATGGCCAACATTTCCCCTTTTCAGCAGATTTTGACCCTAAAACATTCCTCTTTTGCAACTGGGAGGGCAAATATCTGACACAGGAGTTTCATCACTGGCGGGGGATGATGTCATGGTGAAGCTTTACATTAGTGCGATCTCTGAGATTACAAGTATTATACACCAGATCAAGAAGACGATGTTGAACTTAATTCAATTAATTTCAATCCAAACCATAATTGCAATAAGATTAGTTCAATTTACTACTTAACTTACCTTAATTGCGATGATATTAATTCAGTGATTACAAAAGCGTATTATCAATGAGACTGTTACACTTCTTACTTCCTTTTTTAAATTATATGCAAGGTGTAATAAAGAAGCTCAGAAGAAGGATTGTACTACGTCCAAAAATAATTTTAAGCTTAGGTAAGTCCATGAAGCTGGATGGAATATATAACTAAGACATTCTTATGGTTAATCTTTGCAGTCAATAATCATATTGTATAATATGTAAACAATATTAAAATTATTTACTAAAGCGTTATCAATCCTGTTATACCATCTCAACCTACAATAAACTCATTTCCACTATTTCCCTCTTAAATTCTTAGCTGTAGGCAACTCCTATACCAGCGTATCCACCATTTCTTATACCTGAGCGCCTCTAGTAACCTTGTCATACTGGATCAAACCCCTTGGTTATGCTCCCTCATGGTTAGCTACCCCTAACCAAGTCAGTAGTACACTAGTCCCTGACACATTGTCATCTCTGCCAAACTTTTAACAGGTAATCTGAGCTTTTGCACTGGAAAGTTTAAATTCTTTTAACAAATTAGTAATGGATTCTATATTAATTACTTCTCTATTATTATTGTCATATTTTCCTGAATAATTTATGCTTCTCATATTCATATAATGATATCTTATGTTTGGGGTATAAAATTTTGTACCCCAAATTATAAAATTTGACCATCTTTTCTGTTTTCATATCCAAATTCATGGCTGAAATTATATCCTGATGCAAGTCTTTATAGGTATAGAGTGCCGATTTCATTGCAACTTGTGCATAAGAATTATTAAGTGTACCTGCTCAGTGATTTTCAAGCCTCTTGATTAAGATATTGAAAAAGTGTCTATGGTTTCATCCCTCTTGAACTAAATTTTCATTGAGTTTTTTTCCAATTTATATTGCGTTATAGGCTTCTAAATTCTCTCATGAATGCATCCTTTTCCTCATTGTAAGTCCATTCATTAGCTGCTATTCTAGGTAGGGCAAGGTTTTTACTCTCTTTGTCCATACAATTGATTATGACAATATTCTTATTATGGTTGCCACATATTACCATGGTCATTTCATAAAGTCTGAAGATTGATGGTGCATTTAGCTTCTGAAATTCTGGCAGCTTTTAAGTTGGTTGAAACTTTGCCCTTTAAGGGGACTATTTTCGTTATTTTCTATCAACTAAAGAAATCATTTGGTGATAAAAATTGTAATTTTAGAAAATTGGCTAAGACCTCTGGCACATTTTTCATGCTTCCAGGAGTGTATTCATTATTGTTAACATTATTATAAGAGGAGCTGTATACAAACAGTTTAGCTTATCCTTCAATTTTATAGGAAGTGGTATGCTTTTTCCTCTAACTCATATAAATGGTCTTCCATTTTCATCCCATTTCTTACAACTTAGTTTCCATGCCTCCATGTATGATTTTTATATCACATCTCTTCTATCACCTTAGTTAGTTGGTATTTTTTGTTTGCAATAATATCTAATTATTCTACTAATGATGTAACTTGATCTTGGATTTCCTTAATTTTTAATTTTGTGTTGTCATAGTAACTTCTTCTAAATCAAGCTTTTGCAATTAGATTTGCATGTTTGATTGATATTGAACTCAATATCTGGTAATCAAGTTATTTAACATGACCCATACACCTTTAAATTTTTAGATTGAATCTATGTTTCCAGGTCACTGATTAGAAGTTCTAAATAATAACAATTAAATCGCCTCACTGTGCTTCTCAAACAGGGTATGTATTGCTTCATTCTTTGTACAAGAGTCAGTGTAAAGGCTGCCACTTTCATATGAAAAAATTGGTGATATTCACTTCAGTTTTTTTGGTGACACAATTCCATGTCATGTATTCATTTTGGTGTATAGACAAGTTTTTCAATATTTTTAATATCACTTTTTTAGTGCTTAATTTGGCGACTAATCTCTGGATTTGATTTTGACTTGTAACACTTTGTAAATATAACTTAAGACCACATCAAATATGACAAAATCTGGCATCCAGATGGGCAACCAAAATGAAAAGGCTGATGGATAGTTTAAGTTTAATGAACTTGATTAGCAATTGTTGCCTGCTGCCTGACTTGAAATAGTTTCATACTTTAGGTTGTTGTCTGTACATATTAACAACATAATCTTTAAGTTGTCCTGAACTAAGGAAGAACCCTGCTAAAGTATAAGGTAACAGTACAAAATAATGCTTGAACTTTTTTTTGTCTTTCAATATGGTTCTCTAGGGGGAACAAAGGCTGCAGGCTTTGTAATAGTGTCAGTTAGCAGTAACTGTAATCCTTGCATTAATTGTTTTCTCTCATTTCCATTTATCCCCTGAATTTTCTCCATTAGCTTCTCATAAAATGTAACTATGGTTTCCTTAAGACCTATATAAACCATGTTCACATTTTTGAATCTTTGCACTCCCTTGCTTTAACTTATACAATGCCCTCAGCTGGATGATTCTTCACTAATTCCATTAGTTAAATGCTTAAAATTGACTCATATACTCCCTATAGCGAGCAACACTTGTTGCAAGCGGCAACAGAACAGGTTTGTGGGGCTGTTTAATTAAAGTTGCTTTGTTGGTTGATAACAGGAAAGATGATCTGAGCCAAAAATGGTTTGGGTAGAAAATCTAAGACCTTTCTTTCTTAGAAAAATTTATTAATTATTGCTTAGTAATAATAGAAGATACTAGAAAAGCTAGTACTAAACCCAAGGTAAATTTCAGGGTGAGAGTTTTGGGTTTAATATGTGATGGGTGGCAATCTAATGCCCACCTATCAAATTATCACACTGATTTTTATACCAGAAAAAGATAATTACTTCTTCATCTTAATATAGGGTTTACCCAGACCTATGAATAGGTAAAAATTAATACAAGCGTAAGGCAATGATTTTCAACAATTAAAATAAAGAATCATTGGTATTAGTTTCCAGAAAGTAAATAGTCATTGACATAGACATATTTTGCAATAAAATTTTATAAAAAAGTCATAACTTCATAAAAAACATGCCTAAAAGTTGCAGAAATTATGCCTGCAATCATTATCACATTAAGAGCTATTAGTTATCATCTTTAATAGGTTTAAAATCCTTAAAATCATTGAAATAGTTGTTATAGTTTGAAGCTAAGTTAAACTTCCTATTCAGAAATCTAAAAATCATCAAACTTAGATAATTAAATTAATAACCTTTCCCAATTAAATAGAATGCTAACTTTAAACATATTGAAAAATTATAAATTGTCTAGAAAACCATAGTATACTGTGACAGATTAGTGGTAAGGCACAGCCTGGTTGTTGTCAAAATCCAGCAAGGGTTATGCTCGCTGGTGCTATGTGCCACTGGATTCCACAATTGAATATTTTAAAGTAAATATTAAACTCATAAGAAAACTAAGTTTATACTTTTTGTTTTTAATTGTGTGAGGCAAAACAGGAAAAAGCCCTTTTTTTGATACTAGTATATCATATTTAAACTAGTTTCGATCCTTGAGGCCATGGGAATTTGGGGCTAAAGTATTATAAAGCTGAGTCATCCAAATTAGGAAATATAGGCTTTCAGCCTATCAGATTGAGGATAAATATTTTGTGGCAAAACTGACCCATGTGGTAATGATTTGATAAATTGTATCCAATCACCAGCGGGTAAAATTTCTCACCTTGGGAGGGTTTAGATCTGAGTGGTAATGATTGGTTAATTTGCACCCAATCATCAACAGGAAAAATCTTCTCACCTCAGGAAAGAACAGACCCATGCAAACTTTGAACACCTTGAATTTGGCTGAGAAGTTGGAGCAATCCTACTATCAGTTCTTACCTTATTACACCAATTTTGGGTATAAATCATATTTTCCCAATAGATAGGGTTCCACTGAGAATCTGCCAAGGTCTTTTCGCCATTGGTATTCATATCATTGATAGCCACAATATTATTCACAGATCAGACTCCAACATTCTTTTTCAGAAGTTAGAAAGGAGAATATATAACATTGCCCCCCTCAAGAATGTTGAAAGAGTGTAGGATCATAGGAAATGGCCATGTACCCGGTTTATGGTAACTCCTGTGGCTAATGATTTGATGAAGTATTCATTGCCTCTTTTGTAGCTGATGGAGAAAGGTCCCTCCCAAATTGAACCAAGCTTACCACTTCTTGGAGTGATGCAGTTATGGTAGTATAACACCTTATCAGCCACTTTAAATGTAGGAAGGGGGTGCGGAGCTCATTGGCAGCCTGCCCTTCTTTAGTCACTGTGTTTGCTAAGTTGGTCATAGCTTCAGCTTGGAGTTGAATAATTTGGTTAGCTAACCTTCGCATGGCTTTCTCAGGCTCCTCTCCTTTATAGAGAACATTCTTAGCCAGAAGAGCAGGTATGCTTGGTTCCCTGTCATACAAAACTTGGAAAGGGACATTTTCAGAATCTGGTGATAACTAATCTGGTAGTCCATAAGGGCACTGGGTAATAATTGATCCCAGTGAAGTGGATTGGAAGAGGCCATTTTATGGAGGATGGAAACTAAGGTTCCATTGGCTCTTTCCACTGCCAAATTGGTAGATGGATTGTACGGAGCTGAAAAGAGTTGTTGGGCTCCCATGGAGGTAGCCAGGAGTTTGACTACTCTGGAGGTAAAATACTTGCCATTATCACAGAGTAGCACTTGGGGGAAGTCATGCCAAGCGAAAATGTGTTGATGTATGAAAGTGGCAGTTGCCTTGGCTGTTTGGGCAGGAAGCACCACAGCTTCAACCCACTTAGTGAAGTGGTCGATGGCTACTAGGATAAAACGGTTGCCACTGGTAGACTGTAGAAGGGGACCTACGACATCCAAACTAATAGTGTGAAAAGGTTGTTGCGGGATAGTTGGTTGATACTATTATCTAGTCTTGAAACCGGATTGTTTTTTGCATGTAAGGCAGGATTCCAAGACATCAAGTATAGCTTCCATCATTCCATCCCAATAGTATCGATCCTTAAGCCACTCATAAGTTTTCTTTGCCCCTCCATGGCCTGAAATGGAGTGAGCTTTGAGGATGGCAGGTACGTGTTCTGAGGCTGGAGGTAAGGCAACCACTTCGCCCCCACCTGCTTATACAACTTCCTGTTTTCCACTTTGGTGTTGCGCGAGTGGCGGGCTAACATCTTCTGAACTGGATAATCTTCATCCTCCCATTCATTTGGAGTCATTAATAGATCATGCAACCTTTCTGCTTCACTATTATCCAAATGGAGGACTGGCAAACGAGACAACCCATCTACATTCATATGACGAGTTCCAGCATGGTGTTCAATTTTCATATCATAAGGCTGGAGCTTTAAAGCCCAGCGAGCTAACCGCCCAGTAGGGTCTTTCATATTTTGTAGCCACTTCAATGAAGCGTGGTCAGTAACTACAGTAAAGGTGGTCCCATAGAGGAAAGGGCGGTAGTGCTTTACAGCCAACAAAACAGCCAGGCACTCCTTTTCTGTTACACTGTAGTTGCATTTGGGCTTTTAAAGCATCTTACTGAAATAAGATACCAGATAATCAATACCATTTTCATCTAATTGGCCTAAGATGGCCCCAATGGCGTAGTCTGAGGCGTCCGTAAACAGGATAAAGGGTTTTTTATAATCTGGGTGCCGTAGGATAGGGCGTCGTTGTAGTAGCTGCTTCAGGGTCTCAAAAGCGGCTTTTTGTTCAGCGCCCTATTGAAGGGGATATTCCTCCTCAGTAAGCGAACAAGGGGCTCACTGAGTTGTGAGAACTTAGGGATGAACTGATGGTAATACCCCATCATCCCTTGAAACACCTGTATATCCCGCAAATTCTTAGGGGGAGGAATATTTGTAATGGCTTCAACCTTGTTCTGTAGTGGTTGGATTCCTTTTTGCGAAATGGTGTGGCCAAGGAAATCCAATTTTTTCTGAAAGAAAGTGCACTTTGATGGTTTCAACTTGATATTTGATTTATGTAGCCTTCCAAACACCTCCTTCAAGTGATCCAGGTGGTCGTTGAAGGTTTTTGAGAACACAGTAATATCATCAAGATAAACAATAACGCAGGTTAGCTTTAAGTCTTGCAAGATGTGATCCATTGCACGCTGGAAAGAGGCAGGTGCGTTGCACAACCCTTGGGGTAATTGCGTGGGTTGGAAAAGACCTTCACTGCATATCAAAGCGCATTTCTCCTGGTCCTGTGGAGAAAGGTCCATTTGCCAATAGCCACTGGCCAAGTCCATGGCTGAGAAGAAATTTGAGCTGGATAGTTGGGCCAGGGCATCATCAATGCAAGGGATAGGATAGCTATCCTTCTTCATGAGGTTATTTAGCATGTGGTAGTCCATGACTACCCGGTGACCTCCATCTTTCTTTTTAATTAATAACAGTGTGGAAGACCAAGGGCTTTAAGAGGGAACTAGCAACTCCGCATCCAGTAACTGTTTGAGTTCCGTCCTCATATGCTGTTCCTCCACCTTTGACTTGCGATATGGTTTTGACTGAATGGGATGGGCATCACCCACATCAATGGAGTGGCACCAGCCCTTCATATGGCCATAGTCGTGAGCTGACTTGGAGAATATATTGCTATAGTCATCAAGGAGATTATGAACTTTCTCTAGCTCAGTTGGGGTTAACTCATTCAAGATATGGACGTTTGGTAAGGTACACACCAGGTTGTCCATTGGCAAGCCCAAATCTACCATTAAGCCGATGGAGTGGATCTGTTCAACATCCTCCACAGGGATTAAAAATCCTCGGCCAACCTCTTGGTGTTTCCATATGATCATGTCCTTTGCGGTGAGGTTTCCCAACAGTAGAGTAATAGGTCGCTGATAGGCGGGGTCTAGTAGCCCAGGTAATACACGAGGCTCCAAAGGACTAAGGCCCTCAACACTTATGAGGTGCAACAAACAGTGGTGTGGGATTTGGAGCGTGATTTTCGTGTCAACCACTCGTTGTTCACCTGGCTTAATCACCACCTCATCTGCCGCATAAAATGGAATACCATCACTAGCCTCCACTGAATTGGGCAATTTCTTAGTGTTGCGCCCAGAGGTGACATAATGTAAAGGCAAAGCGGAAAAATGGTATTCAACCAGGCAGGTGTAGTCATTCTTTTTGAGATCTTTGTTGGATAAGACTAACGGAACTTTGTAGTTCATTAAAGATAGGAACCCTTGCTTCATGTTGATGATGCCTTTATACTCAATCATAAACTGAGTACCTATGAGCATATCATAGGAGTTATTATCTAAAGCCACAGCGGGGGCCAATAGGATAAGCTTCCCAACGCGAATGGGAAGAGAGGAGTAAGCGCCAAGGGCGCGGGTATTGTTTGGGCCCGCAGTTCCAAACTCCTTGGCATAATCCAAGTCAGGCATCAGTTTAATCTTTTTCATCAGCCGAGATGAGATTACATTCACTGGAGAACCTGTATCCAGGATAGCCATCACCTGGACTTTGTGAACAACTACTTCAACCTTGGTAAGTGTGCTTCCAAAGTTGGCTGACAGCGCTAAGACCTCCTTGAGATGAAAAGTGGAGGTTAATTTGTGTGGTCTCAGGGTGAGTCTCCAGAATAGACTGCATGGTATGCCCTCGCTGTAAAAAGCTAA
Organism: Massospora cicadina; assembly: GCA_022478985.1. NCBI lineage: Eukaryota > Fungi > Entomophthoromycota > Entomophthoromycetes > Entomophthorales > Entomophthoraceae > Massospora > Massospora cicadina. The sequence goes on along the minus strand of JAKSZP010009632.1, from coordinate 60,509 downwards.
TTAAACTCAATAGGAGCTGATCAGCGTCGCTGGCTGTGTCAATAGTTTCCATACAACCTATAACTTGGCGGAGGTAGGTATCCTCAGGTATGGTGGTTTCATCTACTCCTTCAGTGTTTAGGCGATCAGGGACCTCCACTTCTGCGGGAGCTCCCAATAAGTAGTACCCAACGTCATCGTAACCCCCTCAGAGTCAGCCTCAGGGTATTCTCAACCATGGGCAAGGTTGCAATTGAAGTGGGGGAGACAGCCATGAGAGGTGGGGTAATTAGCTTCGCTTTAACTGGCATTTTCACAACCCCAGTAGTTCTGGAGGATATACCCTTAGGGCGCGCACCTATTGGCTAAGCTGAAGGGGAAACCACAGTAGGGATCTCCGCTTTGCATAAATGATGGATGTCCGTTTTAAGTCGCACCAAAGCAGCAGGTTTTTCAGGATAAATAGGCACAGGTGGCCTCACTTCCAACGGTTCAATAGGCCGCAGCTCACCTAAAGGAATTTGAGCGACGTCTAACAAAGCCTCTTTTATATTACGGAAAGTTGTAAAGTGGCGTTTCACTGATATGATATGCCTGGCAAGAGTGGGTTGTGAAGCTAACCCTGTTAATATGGCGGTGATATCATCATCCAGGGTAAGCAGGTTAGACGTAGCCAGCCTTTGAGCATTGAGATAAAACCGCTCAGAAAAACTAAAGAGGGTTTCACCCTCATACATGGTAAGGCGCATGAAAGCCTGTTTTTATCTGTATAAGCTCTGCTTGGATCCAAATTCAGCCAAGAGGGCCTTCTTAACATCTAGCCAGATGTGCTGAGGATCCAGGTGAGGAACGATCAGCTCTTGGGCTTTTTGGCTTAAGCAGGGAAAACGTACTGAACTTTTTGTTTATCAGTGGCGCCATCCATCGCAGCTTCATAAACGTACAAAAAGGAGGCAATGCTCCCTTTTTTTTTAGTACTAGATGGTCCCAACCCAAGGGGGGGATTCATCGATGTGAGGCAATGCTCCCTTCACCTGGGGTGTATCTGTCCTTTATAGGTAATTTGAACGGCCATTGCTCTAGCTTTTTGAGACGGGAGAAAGAGCTGGCTAGTTGCTTCTCAAGAGCAACTAATCGTGATTCAGTTAAAGAAGAACCAGAAGAGCTGCTCACGTTTATAGCCTCCATGTTAGTAACTACGGTTTAGTGCACAGACGTGCCTCTGTAGTGAGCACCAAATTGTCAAAATCCAGCAAGGTTTATGCTTGCTGGTGCTATGTGCCGCTGGATTCCACAATTAAATATTTTAAAGTAAATAATAAACTCTTAAGAAAACTAAGTTTTTACTTTTTTTTTAATTGTGTGAGGCAAAACAGGAAATAGCCCTTTTTTCAATACTATATCATATTTGAACTAGTTCCAATCCTCAGGGCCATGAGAATTTGGGGCTAAAATATTATAAAGCTGAGTTATCCAAATTAGGATATATAGGTTTTCAGCCTATCAGATTGAGGATAAATATTTTGCGGCAAAACTGACCCATGTGGTAATGATTTGATAAATTGTATCCAATCACCAGCGGGTAAAATCTTCTCACCTCAGGAGGGTTCAGATCTGAGTGGTAATGATTGGTTAATTCACACCCAATCATTGACAGGTAAAATCTTCTCACCTCGGGAGGGTTCAGATCTGAGTGGTTATGATTTGTTAATTTGCACCTAATCATCAATGGGAAAAAAATTTTCGCCTCAGGAAAGAACAAACCCATGCAATATTGAACACCTCAAATTTGGCCAAGAAGTTGGAGCAATCCTATTATCAGTTCTTACCTATTATGCCGATTTTGGGTATAAATCATATTTTCCTGATAGATAGGGTTCCACTGAGAATCTGCTAAGGTCTTTTTGCCGTTGGTATTCATATCATTGATAGCCACAATATTATTCACAGATTGGACTCCAACATTTTTTTCAGAAGTCAAGAAGGAGAATATCCAACAGTTGTAATATAAGCAAATTGGTGATAAAATAGTGTTTGATTGAGGTTGTGCGCATGTGTAGCATGAACATTATATCAGAGGTAGTAGTTGAGGTCATAAGTTCTTGTAAACTTATGGCTTAGCAAGTCACTTTATTGGTGGAATAGAGCACTAACTAAAAGATTATTGGTAATATTATGCAGATTGTGACATGAATCACAGGATCAAATTAAACGTCTGATGTATGGTGTGTAAGATTGAGTCTGCAGAAAGAAAAGAGAGGGAGCAACAGGTTTAAAAACGGAATTTTAGAATAAAGAATTGTTGGATTAACTGGGTATTGGGAAAGTTGGCTAGTCCTTTAAAGGCTTCAAGCTTAGCAATATTGGTAGTGTCAGCAATCTTCTTAGTGTAAGACTTCATCAATAAAAAATTATTCTTTGGCTCCTCTTAGCAGAATGCTTTTGTTGCTAAGACAATAGTCAATTTTGACACTATAATAATTTAACCTAAATCAAGGTTCTGCAGTCCTAAAAGAACTTCAAACATAAAGATAAAAATAATGATTGTGAGAGGTTATTTATTTAGAAAATGAATAGCTTTAGATATACTAAGAAAATTCAAGAATAAATTAGAAAAGGGAATATTAAGCTAAGAGCTGAAAGTAGACTAGGATAGTGAATCCTTGTTTGATATTAGAAAGCCAGTAAACAAGGATGAAGAAAATATAATATTGGTTAGCAACTGGGAGGCAATTCCTAAACAAGGTATTGCCATTGTACGTTGCTACAATATTACTAAATGGTTTGTAGAGCTGATAAATCCTATCAATTGGTGGAGCATTAATGAGACAATTTATCTAAATTCAAATGTTCATTAATTTGGCATTATTGTAGAAATTTTCTGAATGCTTTAACATATAGTATTTTATAATGATTTTGGGCTTTAGGCACAATAGAGCATCAATTGATAGAATAATAATTACAAACCACTATCTATAAAAATACTAGATAAGTCAAAACTTAAAGTTATGGGCTTCACCTAATCTAGGGCAAAGCCTGACAGAGCCCCATCCAAGCCTTGACTGGGGGTGAAAATAATTTCTCTAAGGTTGTCTATCCTTGGTAGGGCTCCACACTACCAGAGTTGGGATGAGTGTGATAAACCAGAGCAGTCAGGTTAGATGTTGGCCTGATGAGCATGAGGTTTTTTTCAGTCTCATAATATGTAGGCAGTTGAGGGTATGGCAAATTTTTTTCATTGACATCATCTCTGACTTTATTCTCTTTGACCAGCTTGATTTTGAAGAGGCGGAAATTTCAAGGTCTTAATATCTCATTTCACTCAGTCTTGTCAAGCTTCAATTCAGAATTAAATCTGAGGGATAGTGTATATTAAAAAAAGACATTCTTGAAAAGTTTTTTGAGTTAGGTTTAATATTGAGTTTTATAGAATGGCATCTGAAACTATATTATGAGAAAAAAGTTGGTTTAAAAGTTTTGGAAAAGGTATATGCAGCCATCTGGTAAGAGTTCTGGTTTTATGGAAGTTCACCATGACAATTGGTAAAAGAAAACTTCAGTTGGGTGGTTCATTTTAAAAAGTTGAATGCAGAGATCACTTGTCAGTTGGAGGTTTGCAGTATTGATGAGTAGATATATACTTAGATTAGGAAGCATTTAGTTGGAAGATCTGAAATAAGAGTTTTAATAGCAAAGGGAAACATTTTGGTTGTTTAGGTTGACCAACACATTAAGGATAAAGAATTTGGAGCATGACTTTTCTCCAACGTAAAAAGATGATTAGGTGGTAACTTCTGAAATTCTTGTTGGTTAGTTGAAGTAGATAAAATACTCTTTTTATAATGGCAGGAAATTTAAAATAATGTTTTATCTTTTATATTTTCTTCAAGGTACAACGACCAGGGTTAGACATTACCAAATCTCAAAGAGCTAAAAAATGAAGGAAAAGAATACCCAAACAGAATATTGACCGCCCAAAAGGAGAGGTGAAGCACAACTGAATGAACAATACAACTGGCCAGGTGGGACAGCAACGAATTGCTCAACCCACCATGGTGGAAGGGAAGAAGGATTGGGTGGCACATCCTCATCATCAGAATCTATATCAAATGCAAGAGTGCGGGCTAAGGCGGAGAGCAATGGTGTGGGGTGATCCACAATATGGGCAGCGATTTGGTCAATGGTTGCTGGTTGTCAAAAATTACCTGCATCAAAATTAACACCAAGTTATTTGGAAAAGCAGTTTTCCACATGAAGGCGGATGGAAGGAAGCTGGGAAAGTAGAGCTACGTTGGCACAGGTGGTTTTTGTCTTGGCCTGCAAAGTAATAGCAACTCTCTGGATAGTGACATTTGCTTTTTTGTGTAGGTTTAGATGTCCTATTTGCTCTGAAGGGTTATGGTTGGAGCAAAAATGGGAGTAGGGATACCTTTGGCAAGTATCGCTACAGACTCCTCAGTTATCTTATGGATTTTGATGCTATCTGGGTTTTCAGCTGCAGCAACTGTGATCTGGTATTCAGAGCATAATGCAGAGGCATTCATTCAGGGGGTGTAAAAACGTTGAGGGGTCTGTATGGGATTCTGTACCTGGATAAATTCTTCAATTTAATTATCAAATTCTTCAATAACATTGTCCATTTTATTGGTTTCATCTAATGAAGTCCAGGAATTAAAGTTGAGAGGTAAATTGGGGTAAATTATTTGTTAGGTTGTGGCTGCTTTTTGAAGAATAACGTGGGACCAAACTGTTATCCAGCCATTTCCTGATTAGCTATGGCGCAGGTGGCACTGGAATGAGGAGGGGGATGTTTGGCCATTACCAACTCCATAGTGGCAGCAGAATTTGGGGAAGGGGGGAAGAAAGTACCTAAACTGGAAAGGCCATGGGTTGTTGGGTCAAGTGGGAACCAGATGGAGACAAATCAGGACCAGCGGAAGCATCAAGAGAGGGCATTTACGCTTTGAGTGGTCTTACTCAAAGCAGGATGGGAAGATAGTCCGTCTGCCCTCAACATGGGCCCAGAATGGGTGGTTGGGGGATGAGGGAATGATGGCATGTGGGGGGATTGACAAAGAGATCTTATTTAAAGTTGGGCTAATTGTGGCAGTTACCCAAGGCCCTGCAAGATGGGCGGCCCCATTGGGGACCATAAAATGAAGGATAAGGTTGGAGCCATATGTGGCCAAGCCTTCCATCAGCTCCTGATGGAGCATTGTGGGGGAAGGTGAGTGGGCAACCCCGCAAACTGAACCACCATAGTAGTGTCAGTGGGGAGCTTGTGCATGTTGTGAGGAAAGGGGTGCCCCAGAAAACCAGGAGTATGGTGGCCGCAGTGGCGGCATCAGCTTTGCATGTGAAGCCTAGATCAAAATACCCTCTATAAGAGCGGAAATCTATGAATCTGGATGGAAGTATCATCACCTGAGCCAAGTCAATAATAGCTTTTTCTTTATATTGGAATAATTTCCCACACTCAACTGCAGGCTGAAATGCAGCAGGGTTTGGGGGAGAATGAGAGCGCTGCGAGGCACCACCTGAGCATGGTTCAGGTGGATGGCGAGATCCTTGGGCAGGATGAACTGACCCAATGGTTTAGGGGGACTGGCCAAGCCAGTCTGAGCACGTTTTCCTGTCAGACAGAAAATGCTGGGTGGGTTTTTCCACTGCCCCACACTGGAGCAGCTGGCAGATAATCTGAGGTCATTGGTGAGTGAGCGGGGAGGTCAGCATAGTCTATAAGGCGCTTTTTTACTTTGTTTTCAATTTAAATTTGCTCAAAAGTTACTCTGAGCGGAAATAGATCTATATAGTTTAAATTTAAAATAATAGTTAAAACAAATAGGATTTAGATATTTATAATTGGCAAAGGGATGAAGTACGTTTTTAAAGACCATTGAATTGGCTATCTCTAGCATATTATTAAAAATTTTGGTGCCTTGGTTGAGAAAATAAGATGGGTGTGAAATAATCCATTATTGTTGGTACAATGCTGTTGCCAGAACAACAAGGAGACTCTGTGCGTGGAAACAAGAGGGGTGCAGAGGCATATGTTTTGGTGGCTCCAATTTCATTGTTGGAACAGTTAGGAGCTTCAGCTCATAAAAACAAAATGGACATGAAAGAATTTGGCTAAACTATTCCAATTTAATTTTTAGAATGGTGAGGAGCTTCATCACAAAGGAAGTGAAAAAGGGAGTAAAGGCTTCTGGTTCAGCTGTCCTGATTTGTCATCAGAGTAGTGGTAAGTATTGGTACAGGGAAAGAAAGTGGGTGAGGAGGTATTTGATTTGGGTGTCCCAATTTTGTTTTTATACAGTGAGGAGCCTCTGCACAAGGAAGAAAAAGGGGCGCAGAGGTTTCTGGTTTAGGCAGTCTAATTTTTTTGTCAGTATTATTTATAGGTTTATCCTAATTACTTTAAAATTCTTTCATCTGCTCCTTTCAGTGTTTGATAGCATCAAAGATGGTGTGATAGGGGGCTATTATTTATTGTATGTTTTAAATTAAGTGAAGTTGTTATAGCTTAATGTATGATCTCTTTAATTTTTTCCTTGGTACATTGGTAAGCAGCTGTCTATTCAAAAGATTCTGTCTTGATCTTTGAAAGCATTGCCAAGCTGTTCAGGATCTGGGTAAGATGGTAGGTAACTTCATTTGTCAGCTCTTGGTATGTCTGGGCTTAATTATAACTATTGAGAAATGGTATATTTTGTTTTTTGGAGTGGATCATTGGTGTAACTGATACTCTTCTTATTTCTAGGATAATTTAACTTTGCAAAGGTATATTTTTACTGGGTAGTATTGGAAGCACCTGGTAGGGAGCACCAATGTTGGATTTTCTAGGTAATGGGATAATTAACTGTTCATTCAAAGGCTACAAAATTATTAATTTTGATTTTATCAGCAATCCTCTTAATAAAATACTTTAAATTAAGGAACACTAGCTCTTTGGCTTCTATTAGTGAAATGGTTTTGTTACTAAGACAATGGCCAATTTTGACTGAATATAATTTTATTAACCTAAATCAAGTTTCAGCAGTCTTAATAGAACTTCCAGCTTGTAAATGATAATGCGTGAAATGTTGTTTATTTAAAATTAAATGATAAATTTTAGTATTTGGGAAAAATCAGTAATAAAAATAGAAGAGGGGAATATTCCAGTTTAAAAACTGGATGTAAACTAGGATACTGGTTTTGGTCTATTATTGGAAAGTCAGTTGACAAGGGTACATAATAAATAGTTTTGTTTAGCAACTTGAAGAGGCAATTCTTGAACAAGGTCTTGCCTTGTATGTTGCTGCAATAATACTAAATGGTTTGGAGTTTTGAATTAATTCTATCAATTAGTGGAGCGTTAATAAGCCATCTTTCCCAGTTTCAATTGGTCATGAATTTGACATTAAAAATAGAAATTTCTCTGTTCTTTAAAAAATATATTAATAGTTCTTCTGTGCATTAAGCCTAATAAAGCATCAATTTTTGAAAAATTATAATAAATTCTAAATCGATTTTAATAGAAATAATAAACAATAAAAAAGTTAAAATTAAAAATTAAGGTTTAATATAAACTAGGACAAAGCCTAACAAAAATGAACCAGCATCAGACCCTGAAAGGAGCTGTTGTCTTTATAAAAGGGGGAAAGATTGAGGAGGGGCCCAGGGCACTTTACTGGGCCTGAGGCCCATGGTCCAAATATCTGATTAGTTGAGCCAATGAGAGTGCTACAGGGTGGAGGAACTTTCAAAAATTTGAACTCTTTAAAAAATGTTTAGACCTTTAGATCAATAGATTGGTGAAGAGCTTAATTTGTAGGGCCAGATTTTCATGGGTTCATTTAATTTGTTTCAAACAATTAAGATATTGATTTTAAGGTCAATAGATTGGTAAAGAGTTTAATTCAGTAATACTAGTTCTGCATGGGTTCATTCTTGCTGGTATAATGATTGAAATGCCCTCCAGAGTAAATTGAGTAATCTGGAGTTTTGATTTACAATCTGTTTGACTGATCAAGACATAATCCAACTTATTGGATTTTTTTGTTTGGTTGGTACTTAGGGTGTGTCAGAAAATCACTTTATCAAACAGTGGGCTCCATTATTGTGCCAGGCCAACCAGTATGGAGACTGGCTGACCTTTGCTGTTTTGCCTTCATTGGTGTACCAACCCCATACAAGTCCACATCTAACCTACCAACACAGCAGACCAACAACTTTGCCTTAGCCTCATGGTCCCTCTTGGGTTTGCCCTGGCAAGTCCATCCCCCATCCTGGGTGGCTATGGCACTCCCGCGCTACACCACCCTCATGGCTGATGGCCATCAGCACATCATCATTGGTGGCCAGTTGGCCAGATTCCTGTTGGCTCCTCATAGGGCTGAGGTATGGGATCTGGCAGCATCAGCCACTACAAGCACATCACCTTGTGCCTACTTCAGGGACCTCCAGTCTCACCTTTTCCTAATCTAGAAGACTAACTACTAACAACTAAAAATAAGCTTAACAAAAGAGATCTTTTTTTGGAGGGAAGGAAGACTAATTATACTCTAGGCTACTGCGCCTATGAAAACCCCTTAGCCATCCAAGCTGGAACCTCAACCAATAGCAGTCATACATGGCAGCGATTTGCTTCTATTCTGCACATCCCAATCACCAAATATTAGGTTGACTCATCATTGGCACAAGTTGCTGGTCAGTCATATATATAAATTACTATTATAAATATAACTTTGAGCATCCTCAGCATAAGTTGTCAGTACTTTAAATTAGGCAGCGAATTCATAACATATGATTAATAACAAATACTTTGGCTTTCTTCTGGAAAATCCCATAAAAATTTTTCATGGAAGTTGGCGTCAGGATATGATTCCATCAAACTCATATTCAAGTCAGCAAAATTATCATCAGATGGTTTTAAACAATTACATCAGCTCTCTGCCAGAAATTCTAACAATCACTTATAAAAATGCAGTCAGCGCCAAACTAGAAATCCTCTGAACCTAAAACGATTAATATTTTTATAACATTATAATAATATTGAACTAGGCGATTAGCTGGCAATCACGCTCAGCTAACTGACCCCTAGTTCTAATACTATTGGAAGGAATCCATTTAGTTAATTTCTGACAGGGAGATTTTGGCATTTTCTGGAATAATATAAGTAACTAAACTTTGGAGTGGGATGAGTCCTAGGGCACTGCTGATGGCCCCTGGACTGGATCACCTCCCTGAAAAACCTTACATTATCTCCAACAAGAAAGAAGAGGAAAAGGGGGATAGAGGAAGCATCCATGGGTGTAAAGCAGTAATCCATCACTCATTCACCATATGAGCAAAGTTACACATTTGAGTTAAGGTCAACTGGGATCTTGGGCCTCACTTACACCTAAAGAGGTTCTGATTACAGTCCAGGAAGAGGTTCTGAGCCTAAGTACTTGCAAATTTAGTCAATTCAGCAATGTGTGTCTTTGGGTTTTTGATCTATCATGATCATTATTAATCAGAACCTTTCTTTATCCACTATGATCTGAGGCCCACTTAAAAAATGAGTTGCTCAATTGTTAACCTGTGAGGACTCAGTTTGGTAGTTAGGGTCTAATTTAATTCTCATATCAAACTCCATCAACTTCAATTGTGGCAAAAGTTGTCACAAAGTGATTTATAAAATTTTAGATTAGCATCAAAAAGTTTGTAATTACAATTTAGAACCCATGCAAGTTTTAAATTAAAATCTAGTTTAAATTATATATTAAAGTCAAATTAGATTGGTTTCTAGAAACATTATAAAAGATTAATCTTAAAATCAGATAGTATAAAAATAAAACTAAAGTGCAGTAATGAAAGTTTTATGCTAGCATGAAATACAGCTGCTGCATATGTTGGATAATTAAAAGTCTGATATTGTAATAAGAGTGCTTCAGTTTATAATAAGGACGAAATTGGCTAAAAGACCCTGGCCAATTCTTGGTGGAACCCCTCAAATTGTGACAATTTGATTCCATCCAATTCTCAGCCAAATCGTCCAGCTCTTAGTAATTGGGTTGTGCCAAAACTGCAGCTAATTATGGAGAGTCATGCTGAGGCTCCTCTCCAGCCCCTCTATAATTCAGTTCAAATGCTTAGGCAGAAAATCGTCCCCTTTATAGGGGTGGAGAAGGTCCCACAAGGTGAAAATATTTTCTCATCCATTGATTGGGTTAAATATTAAATCTTTGCTGAACGGACTAGTCCAACCCAATATCAACCTTCCATCAGCTAACCATTGAAACAAAGTGAGACTCAAGAGCTCTGATAGGTCAAATTCCCATATTCCCTAATTTAGACATTCCTAGCATGATCTGAACTTTGAGATTCAACCATTAAATATTAAGCAGCAATATTATGATAGGGTTTTCTTTTAATCCCCTTGCCACAACTAAATAAAAATTTATAAAAACCCAATTTAAATTTATCTCAAAAGCTATTATTTTAGTTATAAGTGGTCATCAGAATCCCCTGAAACTATTATTACTTCAGCAGAGAATATTACTTCACCTGTGGGATATCATTGTAATTTAGGTGCACAATGAATCAGCAAGCATAAAATAAGCCTAAATTTCAACAAGTAATGCTCACTATAGGGGTAGCCTGTACACCACAAACTTTCTGATAAAAAATGGAGGCTGTTTGGGGGATTAACCCTTCTAGCCTCCCCGCTGCTTATGAACCAAGGATATCTGCATTAGAAAAGCAGCTATTCAGTGCTCTTTCTTAACTTAAAACAGTTAAACAGCTATCCACTCCATTCATCTCCAAACCCCCTTCTGAGACAAGTTTAACCCTGGTGAGGGTAGCATTGACTCATTTCTATTCATCTATGAGTTGGCAATGGAAGGCATGAATGACCATTAAAAAATTAAGTATATCCTTCCCTGTTTAAGTTGAACATCCCAAGAGATAGTGTTCTATACATGGACATACTTAGAACAAGGGCAGAGGTTAAAGATATGCTTATGAACAAGATCAGCTCCCCACGGAGTTTAAAAGGAAGAAAACAGACCTTTATGCGCTTTATCCTGAAAGATGGCGAATCAGTTGCTTCATTTGTTGATTGTTTCTACAGTGAAGCTCAGCCCTTGCTACTCACAAAAATGCTGCCTCTTGATGACGCCATTGCTGCCATTCTGAGTGGGTTGACTTCTTGCTCTTCCCTAGCAAGGCATCTTATCTCAATCAAAAGGCATTTCAGGAGCATATGGGATATAAAGGAGGCTTTATAGGAGTTGCAGATCTTTATGAAGTTGAGACCCCCCAAGGAGTAAGATTGAAACTGCAAGCCTTAACCATTGAGGATCTCCCCACTAAAACCTGGCAGAAGGAGTCCACGCCGACCCTACTGACCCCTCCAGTGCTGACTACCCTTCCAAAGCCAGCTCCCGTGGAACGTCCCAAACTAGATTGCCCTCCTCCATTAAAGGTTGGCCAGAGGGAACCAGGGGTGACAAGGTCGGGCTCTCTTCCCTCATCTGCACCTCCCATCAGTCCTTTGAAATCAGTTTAGTTCTTGCCACCACCCATGCACTCTATTGTGGGGTCCATCATGGTGGCTCCGCCCTCACATCCCTCAAAGTCATCCTCCATAACAACCATGGCCTATCCTCAGACCATGCACCTGAAGGGTTTTTCTCCTCCAGTGGCCCCAAATTTGGTACAGCTACGATGCTCCCTTCAAAAGTCAAAAGGGTAAATGAGCACAAAAAGGCCCTCCCCTGTAAATAACAAGCCAGTTTCTTGGCCACCTCTTATCAACTCTTTGGTGTGCATTGACAACCCCTCTGATGACGATTCTGAAGGAGGTGGTGAAGACGCGTGCTATTATGTCCTGGGAGCCCCAATGGAGGTGCAGATACCATATAGGTTGAGGCTTGAAATAATAGATATGGGCATGATACCCCAACGGACCTATCTCCAGCAGGTGCTGAGGTGTTCAGAGGAGATTGATATCTCCAGTGATGTTGAACAGCTTATCTGTACAGTAATCCAATCAACCCAACAAGTTTAACCTCCAATCTATTAAGGATAGATACCCTGCGATGGTGCAATGCCTTGCCTCTCTCTCTTCATTTGAAGGAGGTTCTTGCCCTCCACCCTAGTTTTGGTAGCACAATAACCAAGGTAGAGGATGTCATCAACAAGGTGCGAGTTCTAGCCGTCCTTGTTATGGGTGCTCCAGTGAACGTGATCTCTTCAAATATCATCAATAAAATAAATTTGGCGCCTGACCTGGACTACTCACAAGAGCTTGAAACTGCGGGGCCCAACAAAATGTGAGCTATTAAAGCCTACTCTTCTCTACCCATAAGGATTGAGAAGCTCCTCCTATATGCCCCCTCTGTGGCATTAAACAATAACGCGTATGACTTGCTCATTGGCACTCAATTCATAATTGAGTATGACGTAAATATTAATATGAAATTAGGGATTTCTCTACCTTCAAACTATGAAGTTTCCCAGTCTTTACAAATAATGAGCTCAAGGAAAAAATACACATGCATCGTTGAGTATCCTTCCTCTGCCCTCACTCTTACTTATACCACATTAGATAGAAACACAAAAAAGCTTCCTGACTCCGTGGATGCTTCAGAGGGTCTTCTATTGTATGCGTCAGAGGAGGTAGTAGTAGTTAAGGCGGGTGAACAAAAGTTGATATACACCAGGATTACCATTCAAATCCCCCACAAAAGCCTACTGCACTTAACAAGCATTGAGGGGATAAGTCCTTTGGAACCTCAGGTATTGCCAGGTATCCTAGATTCTGCATACAAGAGACCTATTAATCTCCTGTTGGGGAATCTCACCAAGAAGGACATGGTCATCAAGGAACATCAAGATATTGGAAGAGGCCTGCTGGTCCCTATTGAGGACATTAAACAAGTTCACTGTATCAGGTCTATGGCAAATGTGGGCCTACATGCTGTTCAATTGTATTGTACTCTGCCCATTGTTCAAATCTCTGATGATCTAACTCCCGCAGAGCTTAATAAAGTTCATAGGTTATTGGAGTCATATAGTGACATCTTCTCTCTATCTCCAAAACTGACTATGGGCATATGAAGGGTGGGCGCATACCATTGATGTTGGGGATGCTCGTCCCATCCAATCTAAACCCTACCATAAGTCAAAGGATGAGGAGTTACAGATGCGGAAGGTGCTAAAACAGTTGTTGGACACAGGGTTACTGATGCCATCCCAAAGCCCTTGGTCATCCCCTCTCCTACTGATAAAAAAGAACAATGGAGGTCATCAGGTAGTCATGAACTACTGCAAACTGGATAACCTCACCAAGAAGGACAGCTACCCAATCCCCCAAATTGATGACGCTCTGGACCAACTCTCTAGGTCCAAGTTCTTCTCCGCCATAGACTTGGCTAGCAGATATTGGTAGATGGACCTTTCCCCACAAGATCAGGAGAAGTGTTGCTTATCTTTAGTGAGGGCTTATTTCAACCCACTCAGCTACCTCAAGGGTTGTGCAACGCACCTGCAACTTTCCAGCAAGCCATGGACCACATCTTGCAGGATCTGAATCTTAGTTGCATTATTGTCTATCTTCATGATATCACTGTCTTCTGCCAAATGTTCAATGAGCATCTTTCACAGAAGGAAACTTTCCAGTGCCTCTCTCACATTAAGCTAAAGCCCTCAAAATGTACATTCTTCCAGGAAAAGTTGGATTTACTAGGCCACGACATCTCCCCAGATGGGATTCAGCCTCTCTATGATAAGGTTGAGGCAAATTTCAAGATGCCTTCCCCCAAAACCTTCTGCAATATTCAGGTGTTCTCGGTCATGATGGGATATTACCATCAATTTATCCCCAAATTCGCTCAGCTCAGTGAGCCCCTAATACACCTTTTAACTAAAAACACCCCTTTCCATTTAGGAATGGAACAAAAGGCTGCCTTTAAAACGCTAAAAAAGCTGCTGCAGTGAAGGCCAATCCTATACCCCCTGACTATAGTAAACCCTTCTTGCTGTTTACTAATGCCTCTGACTGTGCTGTTAGAGCAATCTTGGCTCAACTGGATGAGCATGAGGTTGATCAACCCGTTTCATATTTCAGCAAAATGCTCTCTAAGGCAGAATGCAACTATAGCATCTCTGAGAAGGAATGCCTGGCCGTTTTGCTTGCTGTTAATATTAACACCCTTTCTTATATGGGACCTCATTTAAAGTGGTTACTATCCACGCCTCTTTAAAGTGGCTACAAAATATGAAAGATCCCATTGGGCGGTTGGCACGCTGGGCTTTGAAGCTCCAGCACTATGATATGACCATTGAGCACTAAGCCAGGATGATCCACATGAATGTTGATGTATTGACTCAAGTGCCAGTCCATAACTTAAAAATAGTGAAGCATAGAGGCTACATGACCTCCTAATGACCCCTGACGCTTTAAGGATGATGATAACCCTTCTAGAAAATGCTAGCTCGACACTCCTGTAACACTAAGGTGGATAATGATAAACTATATAAGAAAGTAGGGAGAATGGTTGCCCTACCTCTGACCATCTGAGCAATTACCTATCATTATGGGGTCTCACGCCATCCTAGGGAATAGTGGAATGTGGAAAACCTATGAGTTGGTGAAAGAACACTAATACTGAGAGAAAGTAATAAAGACTATCATAAAAGTACTGGTTGCCTGTCTGACATGTTTTTGGGATCTTTTCCCGCCTTTCCAGCCGTCCATATTACCATGGATCACTAGGGGATAATTCCCTATAGCGAGTGAATTGGATGTTGGTTGACCCCAATTTCAGGTTAATAATATTTGAGGTATTTTGAGTAACTCACCTGGATTAAATCCATCAGGGATCAATCCAGGTGAATGCTTAAGATCTCATCATGCAGAGTTGATGACAAAATGGGGGCATCTGATAGTTGATCAATGATTAACTATCAGGTATACTGATTGGGATCAGTTGGGTTTTATCACCAACCAATTGGGAATTTAAGGAGCAGGTTGCAAAAATGTAATTCTCTCTGAAACTACAAATCTATCATTTAATTTGCAACCTGCATACTGATTAATAAGTCCCATTACCTAAGCAGGTCGCTTGCCAAATATAGTTGGGTTTCTGGGATCAAGTGGAAAACATTAGGGACATGTTTTCAGACTCTTTCCATTTTAGGTCTCAAGGATGTCCAACAAAGGAATCCTAACCAGGATGGGGAAGACCATTGCTGATGAGATTATGAAGGGTAATTCAACGGCAACAGCTGCCTTTTCATGGCTGAGGCACCAACCAAGGGTTAAGCGCTGAATTCCCACTATAAATTTCCCTAAAATCAATTTAATGAAGACCAAAAATCAGAAGAATTCATTATTAATTTTATTCACCTTCAGGAAACTATTGCTGTGTGCTTTAAATGGGACTCTTTAGAATGATAAAGAGTAAGTATTGAGGATCCTTAGAAGAGAATCTGAGCTGAGATGGGAATTACTGCCAACTTTGTATCACCAGAGGAAAGGCATAAACTAGGGATCTGAGCATGGATCAAGTTAGGCGGATAAGGATATGAACCCCTACTGAAGACATTTAGAGTATTTTGAGGGGAATTCCAATCAAGAGTTGTACCAGAAACTAATTATTAATCAACTATGGATAATAGTCTCCATACTATTATCAATAAACAATTGTGTATTATCAGACAACGTGAAGAGTGCACAAACCAAACCTGTGCAGTTATCAATTAGGGCTATTTGTGAAAGAGCATCAAAGCCCTTAAATTTTAACAATTGGTGCTCACTACAGAGGGAAGTTGGATAGGATATGCCAATCAAGATGTCATATAAAAAAGAAGTTTCAAACTTTGGCAATGAGCTACTCACAAAAAGTAATATCATTGAAATAGGAAAAAGGATATCTTTTTCAAGAAGTTTTTATGAAAATGGAATGTGAAGTGGATCACGTTCAATTGCATTCACTCAGCTCATAAGTGGAGCAACTAGTGAAGAAAATCGAAGATTTGAAGAATAAAAAATATGAATGTGACCCCTATATAGCAATGACACTGAAGAAGATACTCAATATTCAGAAAAAGGACTTTCAGCTTAGATATGGAACTGTCTAGTGCTGCAAGAAAACCTGTTCCACCAGACATCTAATTAAGATGAAGATTATTAGCAGGGCCAACTCAGGTTGAAATTGGGTCCACTTGAAATAGTCCTGAGGAGTGAGGTGTTTAGATAAGACACTAGATGAGACATTGGATGAAATTGATATGGAAATCAATAAATTCAGAATATCAGATTGCAATACCAATGATGAGAATGAGGTCAAAAAAGGAAGCAACTGATTCAAGGTAGTGGAGGTAATCATTTGATTTAATAATATTAAATTAATGAGGCAGAAATTGCTGGAGATGAGGATTATCACTTCAAGATGAGATTGGATGAATTTAACGTTAATATGTAATCTGCGTGATTATAGGATCGTTTCTAGATCCATAAGTGAATTTACTTCAAACGTTTTGGATGGCAAAGAATGCCAAAAATTGTTTTTAAGAGAAAAACAATAAGAGCAATTGAACGGAACTGCCAATTAATGAGGAATTCAGAATTTCGTGAGATACAAAGACTCAAGTATCAATTGCTGAGATATGAAATGAAATTAGGACCTGCTGGAATAATGACAAGTCAATATTGAAGGTCCATTGATTGGAAACATTTACAAGTATTGCCAAAGTTGGAAAGTATTGCCTATACTTGAAAAAACAGCGCTGCTGGTCATATAGTGAAGAAGGTTAATACAAAAAACTGAAAGTATTGGATCTAAAAGAGAATAATTGCAATGTTCCCAAAGGACCACTGAACTATTAAAATGGCTATGTCTTAATAATCTGGTTAAGTCCTAAAAGAGGACCACTGAACCAAATTATATGGTTAAATCTTAAAGGAATAAACTTTTGAACCATGAAAGCTGGTAGGTCAAAGTATACCTTGGAACAGTTTGGATGAAGGGGAAAAGAAGGACCTCAGACATAATTGTAGGTTAAACCCATTGCAAAAAGAGAAATACAAAAAATAGATAAAAAAAGATAAATCTATATAAATATCAAGAATTCCATGATTTTGGGACCTTCAATGAGATGGAATAGTCAGCATGAGTTACTGAGAGTATTAATCTATTGTTCCATCAAGAGCAACTCACTGATCTGATGGACAGACAGCAGGAGGAGGTGCTCAAATTATTTGACAAGTATTGGGAAGTATTTGCTCAGGACAACCATAATTTAGTATGTTCAAGAAATGTAATACATAAAGTCAAAACCAGAGAAAAATTTGCTGATAAGAATGAGACACGTTTGATGGTCAAAGGTGGCTAAAGCAGTAGTGGAGGAAGAAATCAATAAACTAGTGAAGCATGGGCTTCTAGTTCCGTTGTTGAGTCCCTGGGCGAGCCCTATCCTAATTGTGAAGAAAAAGGGTGGCTCTAATCAGGTGGTGATTTATTATTGGAAGCTGAATAAGATTACAAAGAAGGATTTGTATCCACTACTATAAATCAACGATGCATTGTATTGATTTAAAGAAGCAAATTATTTCTCCACAATGGATCTAATATCTGGATATTGGCAAATTAATTTGCTAATGGAAGACTAAGAGAAATGCTCGATTATCACTGCACAGGGCTGTATCAACTGACAAGGATGCCCCAAGGTCTATGCAATGCGCCTGTGACGTTCCAGAGGGCCATGGACACCATATTGAATAACCTGAAGTTATCATGCGTCCTGATGTACTTGGATAATATAAATGTGTTTAGTAGGACATTTACTGACCATTTACAACACTTGGAAGAGGTCTTTAAGAGACTGTCTGTGGCTAACCTAAAGATTAGGCTAAGGAAGTGCCACTTCTCAAAGAAAGAGTTAGAGTATCTGTGATTCATTATCAACTCTAGTGGACTGCAGCTGCAAGCCCAGAAAATTGAAGCCATAGAGTGAATGACTGTGCCAAAAAGTATCTGAGATATCCAATTGTTCTTTTTTATTTAACTGAGGCAAGCCAACCAGGGGACAGACATTACTGAAAGAAAGAAATGACATGAAAACTGAACAGGGTCAACTCCATCAAAGAAAGTTTTTCCACCTCCAGATTGGGACTCAAATTTTTCTGGTTACATCATGGGTAAGGTTTTCATGTTATTAGACCTACTAACCGCCAATAGCTTCCTTCAGCTGGCACCCTGATTGATGTGCAAAGGGTGGGAATCGAACCTGCAACCTTCAGGTTGGTAGCTGTACGCCCTACTGACCCGCCTTCCACCCCCTTCCAATTGTTCTTTTGAAATGGTCAGATACTATTTAGGATTCATACAGGATTTTATGAGAATTTCCAAGCCCCTATTACATTTTCTGAAGGATCTGAAAAAAGAATCTGTTTGGAATGAAGAGGCCCAGAGTTCTTACATCAAATTATTCCAGTATTTGATAGATTCTCCAATATCAAAATATCTGAATTTTGATCAAGAATTTATAATACATACTGATGCTTCATTAATGGCAATTGGAACCATTCTCAGCCAAGTGGATGAACTCAGGGACAAGCATCCAGTAGCATATGTGAGCTGGACACTCTCAGGAGCTGAGAGCTATTATACTATGACTGAGCATGAATGCCTTGCAGTAATTTATGCATGTAAAAAGTTTGGGTATATATATTCATGAAATGCACTTCAAAGTGGTGACGGACCACTCCTTTTTGCATTAGCTACACAATTTAAGAGAACTGGAAGAATGACTGGCCCAATGGGCATTAAAGCTACAGGCTTATTATTATGAGATAGTCCACCAAGCTGGAGCTTCTCATCAGAATGTGGATGGTTTATCAAGGTTACCAATGGTCCAAGTGGTATACCAGCAAGCGGATGAGCTATTCCATAGAATAGTTGAAGGAGAAATTGGAAATGAGCCCTAAAAAATACAAGGTGTGCTTTGGAAAGAGATAGAAAATACTGATACCATGGATGGAAAAGTTTTCAAAATGATTGATGGAAAATGATTACTATTTTCAAAGCTGTCAGAATGAGTGGCTATCATTGTAGCCATGCATAAGGTTGTCAGGCATGGAGGCCTGAGGAAGATGACTAATCACATACAACAGTATTATTACTGGGAGTCCATCAACTATGATGTAGCGGAGTATCTGGCTTGTTGTGTGGAGTATCAGATGTACAAGTCTCACAAGAACATGACCGGATATTGACTGATCCACCCTGGATTTGCCTAGCATACAGTGTCCATTGATGTTGTCAGGACCACAGGTGTAATACCTTGTACCCCTCGATATTTTGAGGCCATCATACCTGAAGTTTCAGGGTGTTGAATTGCCTGTTTTTGCTTCTACATGGTCAAGAAGTCTCTTTCCAGATACTACATCTGAGGCAATTCCTAATAAAAATATATCAATTTTTACTTAAAATTGTGAAAAGGAGAAAAAGAATAAAGTTTATTAGCTTAATACCAGCTATATAAGTGTAATTTGGGAGGTGTTTCAGGGAAAATCTAGGCAGCCCAAGACTAGATCTAATATAAAAAAATTTGGGATTCAGTGGCAGCCCAATTATCTTAGTTAAATTGCTTGTGCTCATCTCATGGCTTGGGTTTGAACCCCAGTATTAGGTAGCTCTGAGGAAGCATGATTTGACTGTTTCATTTGGGTTTGATCTCTGACTTTGATAATTATTGACTTTTGTCAGAGATTATCCTCAACAGAGGTTTAGCTTTTTGGTCAAATTGGGATTGATCTCCAACTTTGATAATTGTTAACTTAGGTTGGGATTATCTCTGATAAAAGTTTGGGCTTTTTGGTCATATCAGGATTAGTTTCTGTGATCTGACGCATCCAAATATGCCATTTAGTTAGTAATCCTGACAGATATGATGGTACCATTAACCATGAGTACTGGGGAGTCAAATACATCATAGTTGCAATCAACCATCTGATGAGATGGTTCAAGACAAAGGCCCTGGCAAAAGTAGTTACTACAAGAACTGCAAGGTTTATCCTGGATCATGTGTTATACCGCCATGGATGCCCACAGGTCTTAATGAGTTATAATGGAACAAATTTTACATCTCATATGATACTGATACTAAATGAAATAATGGGGATCTGAGGAGTTGTGTCTTTACCTTACCAGCCAAGTCAAACAGACTGGTAGAGTGGGTCAATGGAATTCTAGCTGCGATACTGAGGAAGCTGGTCATAGGGAGAACTTTTGCATGATGAACATACCTTAGTTTGGTGATGTTTGCATACAACATAAGTCATCATACAGCGATGGGAAAAACACCATTTGAGTTATTATATGGAAGGAAGGCCGTGTTGCCGCCAATTCTATATTCAGTTATGGAACCAACATCTGGGATGAGTGCTAAGAAAATGATCTGATTGTCAAACATCCTTATTGAAATGCAATTGCAAGTAGTTGATATGACCTTGAAGAAAAGGATTAAAGCAAAAATGATGATTGATAAGAACTGACAAGCCTTATCAGAATACCAAATAGGTGATTAAGTTGCCTATTGTGATACCCATGGTTTCAGGAAAAGTGTCAAGTTAGATGCAATGTGGTTGGGTCCATTTGAGATTATTGCCAAGATGGCGATGGACGCCTATTCCATCGAGAACCTCTTAGGTGGAAGGATAGTGAATTGAGTTCATGATAAATATTTGAAGCTTTGGATCAATGAAAAAATAGTAAAAGTGTGTTCCCAAAGGACAACTGAACCATTAAGATGGATATGTCCTGATGATTTAGTTGAGTCAAAAAAAGGACCGCTGAACCAAAATAGATGGTTAAGTCTTAAAAAATAAGACCTCTATACCATAGAAAACTGGTAGATCTAAGTATACCTTGGAACCAGTTTTTTTTTTTAGTACTAGATATACCTTGGAACCAGTTTGGTGGAATGAATAAAAAAAGATAGAGCACTAAACTGAGTGAAGGTCATGTCCCATATAAAAATAAAAAAATAAAATAATGATAAAAATATTTAGTGGGAAAAAAATATAAAACGCACAGAAAAAAGATATATTTTTATAATTTTTATTGGTTATCCTCAACTTGGGGATGATTCTGCCAGTGTCACCTCTTGAGAGAGGAGGATGTATTGCAGTAGGAGTAAACAAACTATCAAAATCTATGTGAGATCAGTTGCTAACAAGGGCTAGACCTATTTATAGCTAAGTTCATTAAGCAGAGGCTGATCTCTGTGAGAACATGACTAGGGAAAGAGAGATGGAAATTTCAGTACTTGCCAAACGTGATACCTCAGATCAGGGAGGGAAGCAACAGAACAAGAAGAAGCAGTCAGAAAATAACTTTTAGTAATCAAAATGTGGCACCGGAGCCAGAAGATTGGTCTTGAGCACTTGCCAATGGGCTTTGTCAAGAATATTGGACATATGAGCTGGCATTGAGCAAGGGATACTAGGTGGGGGTTGCCAAATCATGCCCCCAATCAAAGCCATCAAGGGAAGGCACCAATGGTATGCACCAGAAATGAGATAGTCATGCAGGGAGTGGATGATATTCTGCAGACAATGATTACAAGCTTCTTGGAAGTGAAAGAAGAATGAGTAATGAAAGCCAGGAGAGGGTGGAAGCTTTATGGCCCAACTTTGAAGAACTTGGCCAGCAAAGCAAAGAGTATAGGCTGCAACATCTTGATTAGGACATTCTTGAGATCTGAGGGGTTCAGAGCTATGGATAGAGCCTCAGTTACTTGTGTCCTCAATTCTGCATGGGGGAGTTCAAAATGTTTGAAGTTTCTGATGACTAGTTCAGTTGATAGAAAAGCTGGTTTGTAAAAACTGGCCAAGTCAGAAAAGGAACTCTGGAAGCAAGTCATATCTGACAAGGAACAATCAATCAAGAGTGGAGGGCATTGCTTCAGAAGGCTTGATGATTATTGTAGGAGTATTTGTGAATATAGCCAAATCCAGGAGAGTTTATTAATCTAACTTGGTAATTGATGACAGAAGGAGGATTGGTTGCAAGTCATTCAAAATGATTGCTAACCTGGTTTCATTGGGATTGGATACTGTTTCTGGTAATTCCATGGAAGGACTGGCTATGGGTACTAGACTAGGAGTATGAGTCATAGAGGGCCCATAGAAGAGGTTCTTTTGTGCAGATCAACTCTTCAGTTGAAAGAGCTGAACATCTTTAGTAGACATGCTGTTGAGCAGTTGTTGGTACCAAAATTCTTAATTTGACATATGAGCTGGACAAGAGGGGGGATGTTGGACTTTTATAATAGTTGACATTATGCACTTTAAAATCAATCAAGCCAATTTTGGAGAAATTAATCTCAAAATTATTGAAATAAGCTTTTCAGAGAAAAATTAAGAATGATATGAGCTAATAAGTTATTTTGAGAAAACAACAAGAGCAAATTTAAATAAACATTCTCAATTGCACTGCAAAACAAACATCAATGGCAAGAACCTCCTGTCAAGGATGAGGAGAAAGATCAGGAAATTGAGGACGCTGGATCAATAATCCTGAATATGACAGCATGATATATGGCCTGATAGGGGAAACTGGATCCCAGGATCAGTATCATCACAAATAAATTGATTATCCTGTCATGACAAAAGGTTGTGGGGACCATGATCTTAGTAGGCAGTAGTGAGGAGGAAGAGGAAGAGAACAGCATGCCAAAGGTTGTCCTGAGTAGCGTTGAGTACAGATTGACTGTGCTCTGCTAGAACCCAAGAAAAATCTGACCTGGTTCCTGAGGAAGTACTCTCCTGTCCCAATCATATTCTCACTGGAAATCTAGGCAAGAGGGGGATGTGTTGAGATTTTTTCCCACCTTTTCAGCCATCTAGATTACCATGGATTGCTAGGGGATAATTCCCTATAGCAAGTGAATTGGATATTGGTTGACCCCAATTTTGGGTTAAAAATGTTCAGGGGATTTTAGGTAATTCATTTGGATCATATCTGTCAGGGATTGATTCAGGTAAATGCTTAAGATCTCATCAGGAAGAGTTGCCAATAAAATGGGGGCATCTGATAGGTATTTGATTATTAACTATCAGGTGTACCAATTAGATTGGTCAGGTTTCATCACCAACTGATTGGAAATTTAAGGAGCAAGTTGTGAGGCAAGTGATGCCACCTGCAACTAGAGAATTGATTATTTAGTTCATGACCTTCTATAATGGGTAACAAGTCTCATTACCAAAGCAGGTCACTTGCCAAATATGGTTGGTTCACTGAGATTTAGTGAAAACGTTAGGGACACGTTTTCTGACTTTTCCATTTTAGGTCTTAAGGAATTCTGACAAAGAAATCCTAACCAGGATAGGGAAGACCATTGCTGATGAGATTATGAAGAGTAATTCAACAGCAACAGTTGCCATTTCATGGCTGAGGCACCAACTGAGGGTTGGGCGCTGAATTCCCTCTATAGATTCCCCTGATAATTCACTTTAATAAAGACCAAAAATTAGCAGGATTCATTATTAGTTCTATTCATCTTCAGGAAATTATTGCTGTGTGCTTTAAATGGGGACTCTTTAGAAGGATAAAGAGTAAGGATTGAGGATCCTTAGAAGAGAATCTGAGCTGAGATGGTAATTGCTGCCAAATTCATATCACCAGAGGAAAGGCTGTAAATTAGGATCTGAGCATGGATCAAGTTAGGCGGATAAGGATATAAATCCCTACTGAAGACATTTAGAGTATTTTGAGGGGAATTCCAATCAAGAGTTGTACCAGAAACTAATTATCTATTTAGCTATGGATAATAGTCTCCATACTATTTATCAATCAACAATCATATATTATCAGAAAGCGTGAAGAATGCACAAACCAAACCTGTGCAGTTATAAATTAGGGTTATTATTTGTGAACAAGCAGCAAAGCCCCTAAATCTTAGCACATGTAAAAAGCAATTCAGCTTTAAAACCAGGTATCAATATCAACCTACCACTCTGCAAAATCCCTTTCACACAATAAACCTAGATGTGGTTGGCCCTCTACCCCAAACTATGGGTGGAAATTAATATATTGGTATGGATTGATCAGTTTACCAAATAGGTTAAGGCTGTGGCTCTTCCAGCTTAGATGGGCAAAGCCACTGCCACCTTCCTCCATCAAAATGTTCTCATCCAGCATGGTTGCCCTCAATTTCTTTTTAATGACAATGAAATAACTTTACCTCCATAGTAGTCAAGATTCTAGCCACCTCTATGGGAGCCCAAAACCTTTCTCAGCCCCTTACAATCTCTTCACCAATGGTACTGTTGAAAGAACTAATGGAACCTTGGTCTTTATCTTAAGAAATATAGCCTCTTCAGACCCTCTTCATTGGAACTTCTACTTATCCAGTGCTCTCATAGCGTACTGCATCAGCTATCACCAGATTCTTAAAATATTACCTTTCTGAGTATTTTATGGATGAGAACCTGGGGTCCCAGCTTTACTAGCAAAAGATATCTTCACTGATAAGACAGATTCTGAGCAAGCTATGAAGAAGTTAGCCCAGCACATCATACAGTTGCAATCAGAACTGATGACCAACTTGGCAAAGTCTGTCACAAAAGAGGGTCAAGCCACTAGTGAGCCCAGGACCCTCTTCTTTCCTTTCAAGTATCTGACTAGGTGCTTTAATATCACAATTGTATCACCCCTAGAAGGAAGAAACTTGGGTCCATTTGAAAAGGCCCTTTTATAATCAATTACAAGTGAGGAGAGGAGTAAACCATCAAAATCCCTTGTTACTGGAGTTACTATTAATTAAGGTTCATGGCTGATTCCTACAGCCCTATTCTCCTCCCAACATTCTTGAGGGGGGGATGTCAGAAATTTGCCCTTCTAGATACAAGATAAAACTATTGTGGGTCCAAATCAGCCAATAAGGGGAAATGTCAGACACTTACTAGTATGCAATAATGATAACAATTTAAATAATAATGATGAAATGTCCAAAAGTCCCCGGACAATTCTTGGCAAAACCCCACCAATAGGGGTAACACTAGTTTAAATACCTTGTGGGCAATTAACACTAAATTTAGCAGTCAGATTACTCTGACTTTGCAGCGGACTCTGGGGTGTCCATTGATGGATCTCCCAGCCCCTACCAGTCCTATTCAAGCACCTATGTGGAGATCACCCCCTTTTTAGGTGTGGCAGGGGTCCCCCAAGATGCAATGATTTTTGTGAATGGGGATTGGCTAAAATATTAAGTCATTACCACACACTTATATCTTGCTTAAAATAATCCCCCATTTATTGTTCAGCCTAAATGAAGTGAGTTTTCTGAGTTTCAATAGGCTAACTTCATATATTTCCTTTTTGGATTAGTCTAAGCTATTCTGAACTTATTATTGAATTTCTCTCAAACCTTGATACAGTTAAATACTGAATGATCTAAGATTGAGGGATACATTTTTCTTTATCCCTGGCTGGCTTAATAAAACTTTGAAAATCCTAATTTTCTAAGTTTCTAAAGCTTAAGTATTTTTATTATAATTGTGGTATCAACCCCCATTGTTAGATTTCAGTGGAATAAGCACTAAGCGAGTATCTTCTGTACCTAAAATCCAACAGATGAGTTCAGAAGCTATATCAGAGGTCATAGCTTAAGGGCATGATCATTTGAACAGTCAAACCTAAAACAGAGGGAACAAATTTGGTAACTTTTATCAATATGCATAAAAGAAATACTCTGGTGCCACTGCAATATAAGTATGAGGGGAGATTTGTTGTGCTATGGCAGGGTGGTGTGGGATTATAGTGGCAGTGGCATAAGGGGCAGCAAGGCACTCTGCACCAGATGGAACAGTGAAGATAAGGTTGGGATGAGTGCTATAAGCCAAAAGCCCTGCCTTCAACTGTTTATATAAAATTTGAAGAGGGAGGTGGAAAGGGAGAGATACAAATGATACCACCAGTGTTATTGGAGGTGAGTATGAGTAGTAGGAATGAGAGTATTTTTATAAATTAGGGAAGCCAAAGCCACTGCTGCAGCATCCTCCTTCATCTGGAAGCCTATATCAAAATAGCCCTTAAAAGGGTAAAAATTTATAAAGCAGTCAGTCTGATGCAGCAGTGGCAAGTTTGACTATTGCTTTGTCAGCATGCAGGAATAAACACCTATAGTCAACTCAGAGGTAAAATCAAATATTGGAATGAGAGAGGACTAAAAGATGGGGGTGAGAAGAGTGGATGCACACAATGTTGAATGTTAAGTCATGTAGGGGACAAATTGGCTGGAAGAGGTTGACAGGCTATTCAAGCCTGTCTGAATGTGTTTGCCTGCAGGGCAGAAAATGCTAGGTGGTGGAGCACCGCTGCCCCACACTGGAACATCAGGTGGTGGATCTGAGGGTATAAATAGGAAAATGGATGTGGCCAGATGGCAGTGGTAAAATAAACTTTTATAAAACTTGCTCAAAAGTGAGATCAAGTGAATACTAAAGAAAATTAAAAAAACTAATCAATAATTTCTTAAAAATTTACTTATAGTATAAGCTTGATTGGAAGTGTTTGCTTTATATATGAGTAACACATTTAAAGTAATATTAATGCATCTTAGATTAGCTCAATATGATTATAATTGGTATACCAACTCAGGCACTCAAGGGTCTAATAAGCTTTTAAGTATTTACTAAGTGATATTTTGCTTTTTCATGATGCTTATTATACTGATAACTATCTTTGAAATCAAAACATACTTTTGTCTATTTGATTTGCATCTAGAAGTGTGCCTTAACTCATTTTAGCAGCTCTGAAACAGTTTCTATTGGGAGCAAGGGCAAGAACAAGCTGCCCTCTACATACAACTTTCCCCTCTACTATGTGAAGATAGGTATAAGATTAATTTAATATGGTGAGAGGTTAAATAGGCTTTTTGTAAGGGTTCCTTATGCCTTTTGTTTTTGCGCTAACGAGAAGGGTTTAATTTTACTTATTTAAAAATTGGCTTATCAATTTGTAGATAAACCTTTTTTAATGATTTAATGCATATATGTGTCTAAAAAATGGGGGTGATACAAATCTAAAAACGCATATATGCATCCAAAAACTGAGATTTACATATATTTCAAAATTTATTGAATATTTGTGTTGCAGACAAAAACCAAAGTGATTACAAAAAGTGTGAACATTGGCTAAGAAATTTTTGCAAAAATTAAGGGTCATAAAATGGAGTTTTTTTAAAAATTAGTGAAAGGGTTAATTGAATACTAGAAATATGATGCTGTTTATATGTAATAATATCAGGCTCTTTTTAAGGCCAAAAAAAGAAATCTCTATTAAAACTCATTCATAATAATAATAGCTTTCTTAATTTATCGATTTTATTTTTTATAATTTAAAGTTATTCTTAAAGCTAAATCAGGACATAGCCTAAGACACTAATATAATCATATATTTTAATAAAAATCCTACCTATTAAAAAGGCTTTTATCTTTAACTAAGAAAAATTATATATAACTATTAATACCATTTTGATAAAATCTAACAAATAAAACTACAGCTGAAGTAAAGTAACTAATAAATGTAAGCTATAAGTTAAATGAGCAATATAAAGACTTTCTAAATATTAAGCTTACATTAACTTAAACAATTTATAAATATAGTTCCATAAGTTTAAACAAATAAATCTATTCAATTAGTTCCAAAGTTGCTTTATGTCCTTTACTAAATTTAATATTTCATCATAAATTAAATTTTTTAACAATATTTAGCAATGTAATAGAAACCTTATATTTAATTACTTTATAGTCTCCCTCAAAATTTTGTTTATTTTAAACTTCACAAATTATAGTAGCTTCAGCCTTGCTAAGGGTTGTAAGCTCAACCGAAATTCACCGTAACAGACGCTCAACAAGCTTGCTTTAATTATGTAAGAAACAGTATCAATAAATATTGTCGGCATTTTAAGTACATTTTTCTACGCATAAAAATCGTTCAAATCTTGATTTTTTACAAATGCTTCCAACAAAAGTACAATATGTATTGCATTTAACTTAAACAATAAATTATTTACACAAAAGCAGATAAAATGCAAAATGGGTTTTAAGGCAGAGATAGATATGCAGCACTCGTACTTGTCTAAATGCTACAATTAAACAACCAAGCAAACTCATACTAGTTTAAGAATAAACAATACCAGCTCTATAATTTTGCGCAAATATACATTTAAAAACTTAAATGAACATTTTTGTACCTTCAGAAAAAACGCAATAACTAACGCCAAATAAAAATTTAATGCATTTGCTATAGCTTTATTTTCTATAAACTGCACAGAACAAGGCACCTAAAAAATTAGTGTTAAGGTTTTACTTGGTAACATTCTGCTGCTGACAGGGTCAGTACAAATATGCTCCGGCATACCTATAGAAAACTACAAAAAGATGAGTAAATAGAATATAAAATGCATCAGACAGTGTGAATACAAACTGGTAAACTACATGATTATTTTTAAGAACCGTTTTGTCATCATTTGCAGCTATAAAAAAATAATTACCATGTTTAGGCAACAAGAGTAGAGGCAGTAGAGGACTCGCTAATAATGTTAGCACTTTTTAAAATTAAAACTTACTATTTCCATCTAGGAGGAAGGCTTCCGGATTTCTTATAGTAACGAGCAAGACGGTAAATGCGAGACTCAATGAGAATAAGGCGGGATTTGAATCTTTGTCCTTGCGATTGCGCTCAAGATGCTTGCGAACAGTAACGGCTTTTTTAATTAAATGATACAAATCTTCAGGAATAGCAGGTGCAAGTCCGTTGCCCTTCAAAACTCGAAGAATTTTGTTCCAGTAATGAATTTGACCTGAGGAACGCCATGAGAATCACGGAGAATAACACCAATTTGAGATGGTGTCATGCCCTTTTTAGCTAACTTGCAAATTTGTTCGACAACTTCAGTTTCACTAGCCTTAACCCAGGAGGGGGATTACGGCGGTAGGGGGTGGCAGAGCCAGAGATACCCTTTCCTGGAGCATGCATGCGACCCATTTTTGATTTAAATTTAGTTTAAAATTTAAGAAAAGAAAGAATATCAACTTGAAGTTTTTGTTTTATAAAGTTTATCCCAAGTAGAAATTTCCAACTATTGCCAATTATCAAGTACTAGCAGTAGCCTGGCTTCGTCGACTTATTATTTTCAGATAATATTAATTATTTTGGTTTTTATATTGGTAGATAGCCGTCGATAAGTTTAGAAAGTGGTTAACCTATCGACTTAACTAAATAATTAAACTACATAGCAAAACCAATTTTACTTTTCGAATCAACCAAAACCCACAAACTACTAGCCCAACCCAATTAAATTCTCCTAAACTAATCACTAACCACTCAGCCAAAACCAATTAACTTGATGTATCAGACCAAACCTACCAAACACTCAACCAAAATCAATTAAACTTAGTGATTTAACTAATCATTAAATGCTTACCAAAACATTAAACCTATCAAATTATCCAAATAACACCAAACCGCTTGACAAACCATTGACTTAAATCAACTGAATAATACAAAACAGCTCAGCTAAAATGATATTATCATTAGAATCATATATAGTTTTTATCTCATATATATATTATTATAAAAATTAAAAATCTGGCTTCGAAGTGCATACGGACCCTATTCCATCCACATATATTAAAAATTTCAAAGCTCTGCATGCCATAGTTTTGGCAGGGAATTGCACACACATGCAAACACTTTAAAAAATTCAGCAGTAGCAGGAACCACCCCATATGACAACCACCCAAATCTTCCTTTTTATCAAATACATATCATTAGTTTAATAATGATAAGAGAGGATAGTGGAAATACTGTTTATCCTAGCCAAAATTAGTTTTGAACCTTTTATGACAGTTAGTACGCTACCTTAGCTTGTGGTTAAAGGTTTTTTTTTGAAAACTCTATACTTTTATTCACAAAAGTTAAAAAGAAATATCAGTGATAGAGGATAGTGAAAATGGGAGTTTTGGTCATGATAAAAAATGCCAGGATCAGATGTCACTAATTGTTAGTACTTCTGTCATGGTTAAATGATATAATTGTGGGAGTGGATTACAAGGGTAAGGAAGAGATGGGCTAGGCTGGATGATTAAAATTAAATTCCCTCCATGACCTTAGATTCACTGTAGATAAACATTGGGTTAAGGCCAATAAAACCCAAGTAAATCCCCAGAAACTGTGTGATGGGGGCCCATGCATTACATCAACAGAGTTAAAAATTGCCCATTATAGTTTAAACAAAGATGGTTCATTATATTTAATTTTTGAACATGGATTATATTCATTTACAAAATGTAAAGTTACTAAGGATGGGGGTTTTCAGCTAGTATCAAAGTCTCAAGTTTGTGCTTACTTAGAAATCAGACTACTAGAAGTGGGAGCCTCATTTTATTAGCTAGAGTCATTTCCAAGCCTAATGATTTAATTGAGGCCTAAATCTTGATTTTCCCCAAAATTAGTTTTACCATGACCAATCTTTTTGTTGGTCATATCCTCAATAAAGGGACTTTACTTATATCTATATAATTATACCTTATGTTGGTGGACAATTACAAGTCCAATATTGTAAAAAGAGTGTTTTGAATGAAAAAAGTGATAATATTGGCCAAAAGACCCTGTCTGATTCTCAATGGAACCCCTCAAATTGGGGTAATACCTTTATTAATACTTCTCAGAAAAATAGCATGAGTTTGGATAGCAGGGTTACTCCAAATCATCAGCAGAATCAAGGGAGCCATTCTGAGGTCCCTCCCATCTTACAACTAATCTAGTTCAACCTACCTTCAGAGACTGACCCCTTTTATAGGGTTGGAGGGGGTCCCAAAAGGAGCAAATATATTTTACCCAATCTCTGGGTAAAATATATTAAACCTACCCCGCTGATTTATACTACCTTCCATCACCCTCCATCAGCCATTCCATCAAAGTGAGGTGAGTCTCAAGAGCTCCATTAGGTTGAATCACCATATTCCCTAATTTGTACATTCATATCCTAATCCAAACTTTATGCCTCAACACAATTAAATACTAAGCGCCAAGATATTTATAGGGTTCACTTCTTGACCCCTCAGATATCACTAATAATAACTTATAAAATCAAGTTTATCTAGTATTTATGAAATTCTGATATTTTATTATAATTAGTATAAAACCCCCCTAAAATTTTTTATTCCTGCAGTTGATAGTATTACCTCTCCTGCAAAACATTGTTGAAATTCAGATGCAACTAGAACCAGCAAGCATCATAATCCTAAATTTCAACAAAGTGGTGCTCACTACAGGACCCTTTACACCAAAAATTTCCTATTCAAAAAATGTCATTGTATCTGAACCATGGGTTAGCAGCTTTAGAACTACAGCTATTCAGTGCATTGTTTCACCTTAAAAGTCTTGAGCATCACTCTTCCCAAGGCCCTTATAGGGCCTCTCCTACCATCAATAAACCCCTTCTTCAAGATAAGTTTACCCCTGGCAAGGGAAATATTGCCTCTTTCTTGTTTGTGTATGAATCCATTATAGATGGAGCAACTAACCAGCAGAAAATCTGGTACATCCTCCCCTGCTTGAGTCATGTAGCTCAGAAGATAATGGTTCCCACCATGGCCACCCTCAGCGCCTGGGCGGAGATTAAGCAAGCCCTTATTGATGAATTTGGCTCCACATAGAGTCTAAAAAGGTGAAAACAGGCCTTTATATGCCTTGTCTGCAAGAGGAAGAATTGATCTCCTCTTTTGTTAAGCGATTTTATTGTGAAGCTCAACCTCTGTTGCTGGCAAAAATGCTACCTCTAGATGATGCCATTGCTGTTATTTTGGCTGGTTTAACACATTATCCCTGTTATAATTCAGCGGAATCCTGAGGATATGCCATAAGAGATTTGCACAGAGTTTAGCCCACTGAGCAATAGAACCCAAAATATGATGATCATGGTTCCTTGTAACAACAGAATAAATGTTAAAATAATAACTATGTGGCACTTGCTCCCACTATAATACTTTATTTAAATATAATAAACTCCCTGGATCCTCTCTTCTTGCTCCCTTTTCTAAATTAACCAACTACTCCTCTTAATCGCCCATCATGCTTATATACAGCGGCTTTGGATGATACCACACTCATTGCTTGGGCTATTTGGTTCCACCAATTCTCCTTGTGTTGACTAGTTATTCTTTTAATTTCCTATCACCTAAATTGTAGGCAATTTAATTAGTATTCATTGAATGTTGACATTGCCCAATCACCTTATTCAAGGCAATTTCCCAATAACCCAATATCGCCTCAATTTGCAACTTAAATTATCATTACCAGTTCAATTCCAACGGATTCCATACATTTCACCATGATGACTTTGGGCTCATTGTCCAGTCATATCGGAATTGCAACATTACCCCCTCCTTAACTGGATGATAAGGCTCATATTGCTTGTATGGTTGGAGGAACTTCACATGTACCCGGTTAATAATTTGACCCCCCACAGTTTCCTTTATAGTGTAGGCGTCTACCCCAGTTTTCTCAATGATCTTGAATGGCCCACTCCATATGCTGGCAAGCTTTTTCCTTCTTCCAAACCCATGTTGGTCATGAAACAGGACCAATTTCTCTACCCAAACTGTGGAAGACTGTGGCGTCTACATTGGTCAGCTGCATGATCCTGAACCTTCTTGGCAAGACTATTAGAATATGCCTTGGTTTGGAGCTTGATCAGCATGTCTGTTAAGGAAGAAAAATAGCGGTGGGGTTTGACTCTGTTGGTATCCTCAATGCAGGAGTAAAGCAAAGCAGGCAGCGCTGGATGTCATCCATAGAGCAATTGAAATGGACTCTTACTGGTTGCTGAGTGGTAGCTAATATTGTATGTGAAGACAGCAGAGGATAAAAGGGTGCTCCAATCTGATGGCCTCTCATTTACAAGCTTGCATAGAATATTTACCATGATCCCATTGACCCGTTCCACCATACTGTTAGATTCAGGGCGGTAGGGGGTAGTTAAAACCCCGCAGATTGCCATGAGCTCGTTCAACTTGGCCAATATATGGGATGTGAAATTGGTTCTGTTATCCATTAGGATAAATTGTGGGCAGCCATGGCGCTGTATAACGCACTCCAGGATGAACTTGGCGGTAGTGACAGCCCCCAAATCCTTGATAGCTCTTGCTTCCACCCATCTTGTCAAATGGTCAATGGCTACTATTATATATTTGGAGCAGTTTGTGCCAGTTGGCAGCAGCCCCACCACATCTAAAAAAACTGTATGTCATGCGAACTGAGGCTTAATGAGCTGGTAGGTGATCTTCTGGTGGTATGGTTTCTCCACTTGGCACTGATGGCAACAATCAACCATCTTGAGCACATAGTAGTGCATACTTTCCCAAAAGTAGTGGGGTCGCAAGAACTCCAGCATCTTTTTCAACCCTCCATGACCTACCGCTCTATGGGAATCCATTATTAATGCAGCCTGGGAAGAGGGTTTTGGGAAACTCAGCGTTGATTCCCCAATCTGCTTATATAATTCCCCATTGCGCAAGAAGGTATCCTGCCTAAGCCCATCTAACACTTTGATCATGGGCAGTGGCTCATCTTGATATTTGCCCACAATTATCTTTTTGTACATTAAGTCTGCCACATCCACTGTAATGGCGACTTTGGGTAATTTGGAAAGACAGTCCGCATTCTGATGCTTTGCCCCAGGTCAATGCATGATCTCAAAATCATACACTTGGAGTTTCAAAGCCCATTGCACAGGCCGCCCTTCAGGTTCCCACAGATTCTGTAGCCAGCACAAGGAGGCATGATCCGTTACCACTTTGAATTTCACCCCATGAAGGTAGACCCAGAACTGCTTATATGCATAGATTACAGCTAAACACTCCCTCTCAGTCATAGTGTAATTCCATTTAGACCCAGTTAAACTGCAGCTACAATATGCAATGAGGTGCTCCACACCGTCATCGTTCTTTTAGGATAACACAGCCCCTACGGCAGAAAGTGAAGCATCTGTTTGCACAATGAACTCTTTCTCAAAAATTGGGGTATTGCAAAACAGGTGCGCTAACCAACGTGGTTCATAATACATCAAAAGCAGTTTGACATCAATCTGTCCAGTTGAAGACAGCGTTTTTCTTAAGTAGCTCAAAGAGTGGTGCCCCAATACAGCTGAAGTTGGGAATGAACCGCCGGTAGTACCTGACCATCCCCAAGAACACCTGGATGTCCCGTTTATTGCTTGGCTGAGTCATCTTGTGGATGGCTTCCACCTTGGTTGGCTGAGGGCTAAGCCCCTTGGAGTCTACCACAAAGCTGCGATATTTCAACTGTTCCTTAAAAAAGTGGCACTTTTGGGGCTTAATCTTGATATTAGCATCAGTCAGGTGGCAGAACACTTGCTCTAAGTGTCCAAGATGCTCTGTGAACGTTTGTGAGAACACGTTGATATTGTCAAGGTAGACAAGAATGCAAGACAGCTTTAGGTCACCCAAAATAGTATCCATATCCCGCTGGAACATAGTGGGAGCATTGCACAAACCCTGTGGCATACATGAAGGCTGGAACAATCCTTTTGAGGTGATTATAGTGCACTTTTCTTGTTCCATTGCTGGCAACTCAATCTGCCAGTACCCCAATATCAAGTCCATAGCTGAGAAATACTTGGCCCCACCTAACCAATCTAATGTGTCATTGATTCATGGAAGTGGGTACAAATCTTTTTTGTAATGCTGTTAAGCTTCTAATAATCAATTACTACTCAATTGGAGCCATCTTTCTTTTTGACAATTAATACTGAGGATAACCAAGGATTTTTTGATGGCTCCAACATTCCCTGTTCCACCAATGTATCTATTTCTGCAGACACAACTTATTCCACTGCCTTTGAGTGACAGACAGGACGTGACCTGATAGGGGTGGTCTCCTGTGTCCACCCAATGCACAACCCCACAAGTGCAACCAAGTCATGATCATCAGTTGCAAAGATGCTGTGATACTTTTTGAACAGAACTATCACCCTATCCTTCTGATCCTCTGATAGACCAGTGAGCGCCTCCTGAGGAACCACAGTCATTACGCCAAAGGTGGTTTTAAAGGCAAGCCAAGATCTTCCCATGAGCCAAAGTCATGTATATGGTGGACCTCATCAATTGGGATCAAATGCAGGTAAGCTACCACTTGGTGCCGCTGAACCTGCATCACTTCCTTCTGCAGATTTGCTACCAACACTTTTACTTCCCCTTGCCTGGGTAACAGTAACCCAGGAGCCGTATGAGGTTCAAGTCGTGATTGTTGATAAGGCCCCACAACCTCTCTATACAGACTGCCCAGTATATCAATTTCAAGCTCTGTTCCAATTATGACCTGATGCCCAGAAGGGATAGTAAAAGCGTTTGCAGCTTGTAGCAGAATCCCATTGTACTCATAAATCTGTGTTGGGAGCGTTTGGGTCTTCCACTTCATCAGCTGATATTTTACAGGTATCACACCATCGCTATAGGCGAGATTAATTTGACTAGAGCGGATTGGGTCATCTGGCACTCCCCTGGAAGTAAAATAGATGGGAATCCGTTGTCCCAGGATGTCTAGGGTCTCTTCCATCATGTCAACAAAGCCTCATAGTGTCACATAAATGCAGTCCAATCAGCAAATCATAGTGGCTATTTGGTAATACTACTGCTGGTGCCATAATAAACAACAGATCTAAAGCGCAAAGG
Source organism: Massospora cicadina (assembly GCA_022478985.1). Lineage (NCBI taxonomy): Eukaryota > Fungi > Entomophthoromycota > Entomophthoromycetes > Entomophthorales > Entomophthoraceae > Massospora > Massospora cicadina. The sequence goes on along the minus strand of JAKSZP010009632.1, from coordinate 24,787 downwards.
AAGTGTGCTATATGCTCCCTCGGAGACTGCAGTTTCCATTCCTGCAGTCCCATACACCGTCCAGTGTTCTATGTCAGGTTTTAAAGCCAACTTTGCCACCAACTTGGTGGAGACAATGTTAACAGGAGCGCCCGTGTCAATTATAGCTTGTACTCAGGATTTGGCTACCACCACATCACAGTAAGTGCACTCCAAGTAAGATGAAAGCCAGTTATTTACTACATGTACATTTAACGGTTCACGTTTTCCTAAGAAACCTATAAATACCCACACCAACTTTAGGGTAGCTTGCTATGATAGCATTCACTGGGAAGGAGGCCTCTACTTCTCTTAGAGACAATGCATCCACAAATGGTTCCAGCTGGTCTGACAGGTTTTGGTCAAACATTTGGCAAGCGTAAGGCTTTAGCTGCTCCAGAAACCCTGGGTCAGCCATATTTTTAATTGTGCTTGGGTCAGCACATTTACTCCCCCAACTGGCTGTTGATAGAGGAATGTATCATCATACTGGGAGGCGTCTACTTCCTTCAATACAATAGATTCAGGGGGGAAGTATGACTTTGAGATAGCGGAAGTAGAGAGTTCTGTCTCTACTCCACTCTGAATTTTTCCCTGATAACCTTGATCCTGTTGTACATGAGGGATCTGTTGATTGGGGCACCATCATTCCATGTGCCCGGTGCAACTGCAATTAAAGCAACTTACTCCATAGGGCCTGCGTCTGTGATTAATATAAGTTGACCCACTTAGAAAGTTGTTTTGAAGATGATCAGCGTAACCAGACCCACATTGGTAGACTGCCTGCTGATGAGCAGCATAGTTAAGGCTAAATCAGTAGTTGGGCTGTTGTTGCTCAACAGTTAAGGGACAGTTGGCTTGCTACCAGGGAGTGGCCTGTCATGATCTGCATTGACTGGTTGCTTTCCTTCCCCTGGTTAGGGTAGGCCCCAGCAACAGTGGAAATACACTCAATATTGGGTGGAGGGAAGTTGGCAGATATACGGTGCAGAAACTGAACAATTTTAAGCAATGGCACATCTTTATCCAATAGTGAGGCCATAACGTTGTAAAGCTCAGGATATGGCTTTACTGCAGAGGCTATTGCAATGCATACATCAGCTTCAGCTAGAATCCCAGCCCCAATCAACACATGTGCTTCCACCATAAACCGCTCAGCAAATGCAGTGAGGCTCTCATTTTGTTGAAACCCAATGGTCAGAAACTCAGCTTTCTTCTGAGACATCTTTGCTTTTCCACCAAACAACTGTATCACCATCTCCTTGACCTCTTGGTAAGTAATGGAACTGTCTGAAAGGTAACAAAAAACTTGATCAGCACTTCCAACATCCAAGGTAGAGATTAACAGTTTTGTCCTGTGTTTTGGTCCAGGCACCTTCAGTTGCAAACTCAAATCATCAAAGGAATCCATGAATATTGCCATCGCGATAAAAGCGGCAGCTGAGCACAGCAGACTTCCTGGAGCAGCCCATCTTGTTTTTTGAGCACTGTGTCCAATGCGAGTTTCAACTCCTCATATGCAATGGTCCTATGGTGTTGTGAAGATTTCTTTTCAAAGCAACCTAGGCGAGACATAGCAGGTGACTTGAATTTTATCATTTTATTACTGATCAATGGGCCCCCTGTAGTGAGCACCACTGTTATAATTTGGCAGAATCCTGAGGATATGCCATAAGAGATTTGCACAGAGTTTAGCCCACTGAGCAATAGAACCCATGATATGACAATCGTGGTCCCTTGTAACAACAGAATAAATGTTAAAATAATAACTATGGGGCACTTGCTCCCACTATAATACTTTATTTAAATATAATAAACTCCCTGATCCTCTCTTCTTGCTCCCTTTTCTAAATTAACCAACTACTCCTCTTAATCGCCCATCATGCTTATATACAATGGCTTTGGATGATACCACACTCATTGCTTGGGCTATTTGGTTCCATCGATTCTCCTTGTGTCAACTATTATTCTTTTAATTTCCTATCGCCTAAATTGTAAGCGATTTAATTAGTATTCATTGAGTGTTGACATTGCCCAATCACCTTATTCAAGGCGATTTCCCAATAACCCAATATCGCCTCAATTTGCAACTTAAATCATCATTACCATTTCAATTCCAAAGAATCCATACATGTCGCCATGATGACTTCATGCTTATTGTCCAGTCATATCAGAATTGTGCCAATCCCTTTTTGGCACTGCATATCTCTTCAGTCAAGCACAACAAAAAAATGTATGGGATATCAAAGAGGCTCTGCTAACGGTGGCTGACATCTATGAACCTGACCCTACACAAGGAGCTCTGAGGAAAGCATCTATTCTGACCACTATAGCCTCTTCTACGGCTTTCTCCCCCTGGAAACCTGCTCCTGCGGAGTTGCCAAGGATAATGACTGTGATGGGGTAGTGCTACCCTCCATCTTCCACTCAAAAAAGCAATTTGGTGAAGGCAATCATCCCTTTATCTTGCTCCTCTCTTTCTCCATGGTGGCCTTCCCAAATGGTTCCATTGTACAGTCTGTCCACAACGCTACCTCTATCTCCCTCAACTGCTCCTCAGACCATCTCCAATATAAACCAGTAGCCATGGGGCAGCACAAACCCCCTACTTTGAAGGTTATAAATTGAGCCATGTTAATTCCAATGCCTCCTCCAAAAGAAAATAAGGTAGACGAGCGCCCTCAGGGTCTCAACTGAAAAAAAGGAAGCCCTGAACTTACCTCACAACCAATGGACTCGCTGATGTGCATTGATAACCCCTCAGATGACAAATATGAAGGGGTTGTAAAGATGTTGCCCATTATGTTTTAGGTACCTGGTGAAGTGGAGTTACCTGACAGTTTAACCTGGAGAGAGTGAAATTTACTAGGATTCCCCATCAAACTTATCTCTGTCAAGTGTTGAGGGGTTTAAGATTATTGACACTGCTAGTGTTGCTGACCAGCTCATTTCTACACTGATCCGATTCACTCAAAGTGTTCATACCCTGCAAACTATCCAAAAAAATACCTTGAAACTTCCAAACAACTTGCCTCTACTCTCCATATAAACGAGGTCCTCGCTCTTTCACCCAACTTGAGAGGAACTTTAACCAAAGTGGAGATTATCATTAATGGAGTATAGGTTAGGGCTATCTTTGACACTAGGTCCCTTTTGAACGTTGTGCCAACAAAACTCATTAAAAATTAAGCTAGCCCAATCCTCAACTATACCCAAGAGTTTGGGACTGCAGGGCAAGCAACAGTTGTGATGTCAGAGCTTACTCTTCTCTGACCATTCTTTTGTAAAGCTCATCTTGTCAGCCCCAGTGGTTGCCTTGGCCAACAATACCTATAATCTACTCATTGGTACCCAGTTTATGCTTGAATTTGAAGTGGCTATTAACTTGGAACTGAGCTATCTCTCCCTGCTTAAATATGAGATTCATCTAATTCTGACCAATGAAGAGCTTAATAAAAAAGACTACGTTTGCACCATTGAGTATCCCTCTTCAGCTTTACCATTACACTACACAATGCCGGGGGGAATACAAAGAAGCTTCCCAGATCAGTGGAAGCCCTAGAGGTTATCCCTTTCTATGCATCTGAAGAAGTAGTAATCAAGGCGGTGAACAAAGGGTAGTTGACACTAAGATTACCCTATAATCCCCCACAACTGTTTATTTCATTTAGCCAGCGTTGAGGTGTTAGTCCCTTGGAGCCCAGAGTATTGCCAGGTGTATTGAACCCAGCCTATCAGTGACCCATCAATCTTCTGCTAGAGAATCTAACCCGCTGAATCTGGTCATAAAAAAGCACCAGATGATTGGAAGAGGCCTGCTGATACCCATTGAGGACATCAAGAAAGTCCACTGTATTAAGTCTATGGAAGACATGAAACTTACCCACTGACCATTCAATATGTACTTTGCCTACCGTTCATATCTCTGAGGAGCTAACTTTAGCGGAGCTTGAAAAGGTCCACACTCTACTCAAGCACTATAGCGACATCTTCTCTACCTTTGATACCGATTTTGGGCACATGAAGGGTTGGACTTAAAGATTGACGTTGGAATGTTCATCCCATCTGATCCAAGCCCTACCACAAATCTAAATTCAAGGAGCTATAGATGCAGACAGATCTCAAACAGCTGCTAGATGCTGGGTTGCTGGTGCCCTCACAAAGTCCTTTGTCATCTCCTCTTCTACTGATAAAGAAGAAAAATGGATGTCATTGGGTAGTTATTGACTACTGTAATCTGAACAACTTCACCAAGAAGGACAGCTACCCTATCACACTTATTAATGATTTTCTGGCCCAACTCTCCGGGTCCAAGTTCTTTTCTGCCATGAACTTGGCTAATGGGTATTGGCAGATGGACCTTTATCCATAGGATCAGAAGAAGTGCGTCCTTATCTGTAGCGAGGGCCTATTCCAACCCACTTGTTTACCCCAGGGGTTATGCAATGTGCCTGACACTTTTCAGCGGGCAATGGATCATATTCTCCAGGATCTTAAGCTGAGCTGTGTGATAGTCTATATCAATGACATCGCAGTTTTCTCCAAGACCTTCAATGAGAACCCTCACAAATTCAAAAGAAGTACGTTAATGGTTTTGGGCATCTAACATCAAGCTTAAGCTCTCCAAATGTACTTTCTTCCAAAAGAAGTTGGATTTTCTTAGGCATACCATCTCACAAGATGGAATTTAACCTCTACAAGATAAGGGTGAAGCAATATACAGAATGCCTGCGCCCAAAACCCTTCGAAATATTCAGTTATTCTTGGGCATGACAGGTTATTAACATTAATTTATCCCAAAATTCGCCCTGCTCAGCAAGTCCCTTATCCGCCTCCTGGCTAAGAACACCCCAATCCAATGGGGTGCTGAAAAAAAGACCGCATTTAAGACCCTGAAGGAGCTGTTGCAAAAAAGGCTAATTCTCTGTCATTTTAGCTACAAAAAACCCAACATGTTGTTCACGGATGTCTCTGACTACGTTGTTGGAGCTATCTTGGCTCAATTGGTTGAGCATGGGATTGATCATTTCGTGTCCTATTTCAGCAAAATGATATTAAAAGCAGAGTGAAACTACAGCGTTAATGAGAAGGAGTGCCTGGATGTCCTGATCGTTGTAGATACTACACTCATTCCTATATGTGACTCCCTTCAAAGTGATCACTGACCACGCCTCCCTAAAGTGGTTTCAGAATTTGAAGGACCCCATGGGACAGTTGGCTCGCTAGGATATGAAGCTCCAGCATTACAATATGACAGTTGAGCACCAGGTGGGAACTTTCCACATAAATGTAGTTGGGTTAATAAGGCTGCCCATTCTTCACTTAGACAATATTGAAGCCAAGAGGTTACATGATCTCCTCATGACTCCTGATGTGTGGGCTGATAAAGACAAACTAGTACAGAAGATGATATCTCGTCACTCCTGCAATACTAAGGTGTAAGTTGGGAAGTTATACAAGAAAGCAGGGGTGCACTGGTTTCCCTATCTCCAGCCATCAGAACGAGTACTGGTGATCCTAGAGTCTCACACTATCATGGGCCATGGCGGAGTCTGAAAAACTTATTAGTGGACAAAAGAGTGGTACTACTGGGAGGGCATCATGGAAACCATAAATGAAGACTTGGATGCTTTCCTGACCTTTAAAAAATAATCCAGCTCCAAGACCTGATATCAGTATCAACCTACGACGCCCCAACAAAACCCTTTCATACCATAGGTTTGGATGTGGTAGGTCCTCTACCTCAGTTACTGGTGGCAACTGCTATATCATGGTTGGAATTGATCATTTCACCAAATGGATTGAAGCTGTTGCTCTGCCCGCTCAGACTGCAAAAGCCACGGCCACCTTCTTACATCAATACATATTCACCTGGCATGGGTGCCTCCAGGTCCTCCTATGTGACAATGAGAAATGATTTACATCTAGAGTGAAAAAAGCTCCTTGCCACCTCCATGGGAGCGCAACAACTCTTCTTGGGCCCCTATAAACCATCCACAAATGGGGCTGTAGAAAGATTAATGAAACTTGGTCTCAATACTCCGCAAAATGGCCAATTAAAACCCTCTCCACAGGAATCTCTACTTACCCAGTGCCCTCATGACCTACCAGATTAGCTACCATCACGTCCTCAAGATGTCCCCTTTCCATGTGTTGTATGGATGAGAACCTGAGGTACCAGCTCTACTGCTAAAGACATCTTCTCTGACAGAACTGACCCTGAGCAAGACATGAAAAAGTTGGCCCAGCACACTATCCAACTACAAGCAGAGGCCATGACTAATTTAGCAAAGACTGTCACTAAAGAAGGCCAAGTCACAAATGAGCTCTGGGCCCCTCTTCCTTCCTTCCATTTATCTAACATAGTACTGTATTAACACGATTGAATCACTCCAATAAGTGAGAAGCTTGGATCTATCTGGGAAGGACCTTATATAGTTACATATAATTGAGGGTTGATTGTCATAAATTCAGCTAATGAGAACTAGACTGGGTTCCCAGTTGGCGTGTGCAAGCACCCAGTGGAGAGCCCATAATGTCATAGGCATAGCGGTCTGAGTGACTAGTAATAGTGGAGTTCTATTGAGGATGTGAGGAAAGTAAAAGTTTGTTAACTTACCAAAGGCCCCCAAGGCAAACCAGATGGTTGCAATGGGGGCAACTGCTAGTCTTGCAGGGGCAACCACCAAGGGTGGGAGAGGCAGGGAGGATGACGACTCCTCCAGGGTTTGCGGTTGCTGGCCTTTGGATTTAAACAGGAGAGCTTGCACACCAGAGAGGGATGGAACAGGGACCGCCGCACAATTGTAAGTGAGAATAGAGATGGAATGTGACCCACGAAGGGGTTGGGAACAGACTTCCCCTGGATGGGGCGCTCCAGGTCCCACAGGCAGGCTAAGCCATCAGCGGCTGAGCTGGTTGTGGACCCCAAGTCTGCGAGCGGCGGGGCAGGGCCACTCTGGTGCTGCTCCAACCAGGGGGTTGTTTTATAAAATTAGCAGTAGAACAGATGGGAGGGTAATTGTTAAACGGATGCATGGTAATGAACAAAACAGTGGGTTTGTCATTGGGGGCAAGGCAGATTATTGCATTTATGATCTGCCACCATGTGGCAGGGTTGAACGACCAGATGATCCAGTTAGCAAACATTGGCATGAGAGCTTGGGCGACAGCAAACTTTATTGAAATGATCGGCAGAATTTTAGTGAAAAGTAAGGTGGACAGAGGCTGTGGCAAGCTGTACAGGGAATTTTAATTTTATTAAATGTAAAGCATGGAAGATAAGATAATGAACTGATAACTGCCCTTAGGAAGGGAAGTTGCCTTAAGTACTGGATAAATTGCATAGGGAAGGTATTATGGGATTGGGTGTTTGGGGTTTGGTGATGGGATTTGGTTGGCTGGCACAGAGGGGGATAGGGTGATGCTTGAGATTTCAGCAAAAATCAAAAACTTTTGCAAATTTTCCCACATTCTTGGGCCAAACCAAGTCAATGCTACTGATCCAGGTCCTGGTCATCTGAGTCAGCCTGTTCACATGATTTGAATTTTCCAGATTTGTTCCAGGAGGCAGGGTCCATTGGGTTGAGTTGTTCAAGACTTAGGACAAACTCTCAATTGGATTAATCGCATGATCCAAACTTCCCAGATCCATTCTGGAGCATTAGGGCAGCTGGTCTAAGTCGTTTAGTACCTGGTTTGAGACCTGAGTCATGCCCTGATCTGGTTTCTGGTGCTGGCCAGTTCATATTGGCTCCCCCAGACCAGAATTTGCAGGCCAAACTCCAATGTTGGTAGATGCTGTTTCCCCAAAATTTTGACATAGTTTGCTTGGGGAGTGGGGGTCCCAGGGGCCTTTCCATGGCCTCTGGTGTGCACAATATCTCTGCAGACTCCCTCTATTAAACTTACCAGGGTTAAGAAGGGAAGAAGAGGTGGGAATGGGTACCCTTGGGGGAGGGAAGTCACCCAGCGCTTGTCTATCATGTGGGCTAAGTCGCTTAGCTGTGACAGTGGGTCCACTTGGCCCTTGTGAACTCTTTTTGTTTGGAAGGGGTGTTGCTCCCTATCCAGTTGCAGGGGCTGGTCTCCAGGACTTACAATGATACTTTATCAAATCCCTTGCTTCTGGAGTCAATGTCAATCGGGTCTATAGCCAGTTCTTGTGGCTTTATAAAACCCTAACACTCTTGAAGGAGGTAATATCAGACAATTAAAAGTCCAACATTGTAAAAAGAGTGTTTCTAATGAAAAAAGCAATAATATTGGCCAAAAGACCCTGGCTGATTCTCAATGGAGCCCTTAAATTGGGGTAATACCTTTATGAATACTCATCATGCAAATGGCATATGCTCAGGTAGCAGGGCTACTCCAAATCATCAACGGAATCAAGGGAGCAATTTGGAGGTCCCTCCTCATCTTACAACTAATCTAGTTCAACCTACACATTGGAGACCGGCCTCTTTTAAAGGGTTGAGGGGATCCCAAAAGGTGCAAATAACTTTCCGACAATTAATTGGATAAATATATTAAAACCTTACCTCACAAATGTATCCTACTTTACATCGCCCTCCATCAGCCATTCCATCAAAGTGAGGCAAGTCTCAAGAGCTCCAATAGGTCAAATCCCCATATTCCCTTATTAGAAATTCATAGCCTAATCCAAACTTTGAGCCTCAACACAATTATATATTAAGCAAAGATATATTGATAGGGTTCACTTCATGACCCCTAAGATATCACTGTTGGATCTTAGGCGTTGAAGATGCTTGCTGGTGCCTTTTTTTACATAAATTCTAACTTAATTCATGAAATTTTTTTTACTACTTATTTAAGATACCAAAACATAAATAAATACTAAAAGGTTGGTTTTTATATTAGTAGTAAAAGGGTAAAGAGAGAACCCTGTTACAATCTCACTTCTTAGTATTCAAATCAACTTGGAGCTTGGACTGAGATAGGCATCAATTCAATATTAGCTTTAAGCCTAATTAGAAAATATGGTTGTTTGACATATTTGGCTCTTAAAACTTAGCTCACTTTAATAAAATGGCTGATGGAGGGTTGAGAGTAGGTAGGATCAGTTCGTTAGGCAAAGATTTGATGTATCAGAACCAATCACTGAGTTAAAACTTTTTCACCTATTGGGACCCCTTCTGAGGCTATAAAAGGAGGTGGTTCCAGTGTAGGTGGTTTACTCAAATGGTTAATGGGATGGGGAGGAACCTTGGATGGAATCCCTTGATTACGCCGCTTGTTTGGTGCAATCTGACTACTTAAACCTGTGCTATTTGGCTGAGTACTATTAATACCAGTATCGCCCTGACTTAAAAGGGTTCCACCAAGATTTAGCCAGGGTCTTTTGGCCGATTTCGTCCTTATTTTTGTCCTTATCTTGAACTGATACACTCTTATTACATAATTGGATTTGTAATTGTCTAACATTACCCCCTTCAATAGTGTTAGGGAAAGAGTAAAGTTGCAAGAATTGGCCATGGGCAAAGTTCACAGTAACTCTGGTAGCCAGGGATTTGATAGAGTACTCATCCCCTTGCTTATATGTAACTACAAAGGGTCCTTCCCAAATAGATACAAGTTTCTCACTTATTGGAGTGATTCAGTTGTGGTAATACAGTACCAAGTTGGATACTTGGAAGGAAGGAAGAGGGGTCCAGAGCTCATTTGTGGCTTGGCCTTCTTTGATGACAGTATTTGCTAAATTAGTCATAGCCTCTGATTGTAATTGGATGATGCGATAGGCCAGCTCTTTCAAAAAAACTTGCTCAGAGACAGTCCTTTCAGAGTAAAATATCCTTGGCTAATAGTACTGGCACCCAAGGTTCTCACCCATATAACATATGGAAAGGGGACATCTTGAGGACGTGATGGTAGCTAATCTGGTAGGCCATGAGGGCACTGGGTAAGTAGAGATTCCAGTGGAGAGGGTTTTAATTGGCCATTTTGCGGAGTATTGAGACGAAGTTTCATTAATCTTTCTACAGCCCCATTTGTGGATGGTTTATAGGGGCCCAAGAAGAGTTGTTGCGCTCCCATGGAGGTGGTGAGGAGCTTTACCACTCAGGAGAAATTTTTTTCTATTGTCACATAGGAGGGCCTGGAGGTACCCATGTCAGGTGAAGATGTATTGGTGTAAGAAGGTGGCCGTGGCTTTTGCAGTCTGAGCGGGGAGAGCAACAGCTTCAATCCATTTGGTGAAATGATCAATTCCAACCATGATATAGCAGTTGCCACCAGTAACTGAGGTAGAGGACCTACCACATCCAAACCTATGGTATGAAAGGGTTTTGTTGGGGCGTCGTAGGTTGATACTGATATCAGGTCTTGGAGCTGGATTATTTTTTACAGGTCAGGAAAGCATCCAAGTCTTCATTTATGGTTTCCATGATGCCCTCCCAGTAGTACCACTCTTTTGTCCACTCATAGGGTTTGCGTACTCCACCATGCCCCATGATAGTGTGAGGCTCTAAGACGATAGGTACTCACTCTGATGGGTGAAGATAGGGCAACTAATTTATCCCCACTTTCTTATATAAATTTCCGCTCTCCACCTTTGTGTTGAAGGAGTGGCGGGATAGAATTTTCTGTACTTGTTCATCTTCATCGGCTCACATGTTAGGAGTCATTAGGAGGTCATGCAACCTCTCAGCTTCGCTATTGTCAAGTTGAAGGATAGGCAGCCACATCAACACATCAAATTCATATGGTGCATCCTAGCTCAATGCCTATGTCATGTCATAGTGCTGGAGCTTATGAGCCCAGAGAGCCAATCGCCAGTAGAATATTTCAAATTATAAAACTACTTTAAAGAGGCGTGGTCAGTAACTATTTTAAATGAAGTCCCATATAGAAATAAGCAGTAGTAATCTATATTGAGAAGAACAAACAGGTTTTCCATTTTTGTGACACTATAGTTGCGCTCATTTTTTGAAAGCATTATGCTAAAGTAAGACGTGGGATGGTCAACCCCATGCTAATCCAATTGAGCCAAGATAGCTCCAACAGCTTAGTCAGAGGCATCCGTGAATGACATGAAGGGCTTACTGTAATCAGGGGTGGTAGAGTATCGGCCTTTTTGCAATAGCTCTTTAAGGGTCTCAAACGCGGCCTTTTGTTCAGAACCCCAATGGAAGGGGATTTTCTTAGCCAGGAGGTGAATAAGGGGCTTGCTGAGCTGGGAAAATTTTGGTATAAGTTGTTAGTAGTACCCCATCATGCCCAAGAATACCTGGATGTTACGTAGGGTTTTATGTGCTAGAATCTTGGATATGGCTTCATCCTTATCTTGTAGAGGTTGAATTCCATCTTGTGAGATGGTATGCCTAAGAAAATTCAGCTTCTTCTGGAAAAAATTACACTTGGAGGGCTTTAGTTTGTTGTTAGATTCCTGAAAGCGTTGAAACGCTTCCTTTAGGTGCATGAGATGCTCATTGAACGTCTTTGGGAGACTGTGATGTTATTGAGGTAGACAATCACACAGCTCAGCTTAAGTCCTGGAGAATGTGATCCATTGCCTGCTGAAAAGTAGCAGGTGCATTACATAACCCATGAGGTAGCCAAGTGGGTTGGAACAATCCCTCACTGCAGATGAGGGCGCACTTCTCCTGATCCTGCGAAGAAAGGCCTATCTGCCAGTACCTGCTAGCCAAGTCCATTTCAGAGAAGAATTTAGACTCAGATAGTTGGGACAGAGCGTCATCAATGTGGTGGAGAGGGTAACTATCCTTCTTGGTGAGGTTGTTCAGTTTGCAGTAGTCCATAACTACCTGACGGCCTCCATTTTTCTTCTTTATCAATAGGAGTTGATGACCAAGGGCTTTGTGAGGGCACCAGTAACCCAGCGTCCAAAAAATATTTGCTCCCTCCGCATCTGTAGCTCCTTGAATTTAGATTTATGGTTAGCTTGGATCAAAATGGGACAAGCATCCCCAGCGTCAATAGTATGAGTCCAACCCTTCATGTGCTCAAAATTAGTATCAGAGGTAGAGAAGATGTTGCCATAGGGCTCCAGTAAACTATGAACTTTATTAAGCCCTGAAGGAGCTAGATCATTAGAAATATGAACAGTAGGAAGAGTGCATAGCAATTGGTCTGTGGCAAGCCATATATGCCATAGACCCAATACTGTGAACTTGATGGATATCCTCAATGGGTATCAGCAGGCCTCTTCTGATCACCTGATGCTTCTTGACGACCATGTCCTTCTTGGTGAGATTCCCCAACAGGAGATTGATTGGCCGCTGATAAGCTGAGTCTAGCACGCCTGGAAAGACTCTAGGCTCAAGAGGGCTAACTCCATCAATGCTGACTAGGTAAAATAAGAAGTTGTGGGGGATTTGAATGGTAATCTTCTTGTCAACTACCCTTTGTTCACCCGCCTTGATTACTACTTCTTCAGATGCATAGAAAGGGATACCTTCTAGGGCGTCCACTGATGGAGGCTTCATCTTGGTGTTGTTTCCTGCCGTTGTGTAGTGTAATGGTAAAGACAAAGAGAGATACTTAATAGGGTAAGCGTAGTTTTTTTTATTAAGCTCTTCATTGGTCAGAATCAGAGGGACCTCATAGTTAATCAGGGAGAGATAGACCTGCTTCAAGTTAAAAACCCCTTCAAAAACAAGCATAAACTGGGTCCCAATGAGTATATCATAGGTGTTATTGGCCAAAGCCACCGCTGGGGCTGACAAGATGAGCTTCTCAAAACGAATGTTCAGAGAAGAGTATGCCCCTGATGGCGCGGGTGTTATTTAAGCCTGCAGTTCCAAATTCTTGGTCGTAGTCAAGGTCAGGGCCAGCTTAATTTTTTTATGAGTTTGGTTGACACAACGTTCAAAAGGGACCCAAAGTCAAGAATAGCCTTAAACTGCACTTATTAATGACGACATCCACTTTAGTCAAGGTTCCACCCAAGTTAGGGGAGAGAGCGAGGACCTCTTTTAACTGGATAGTAGAGGTAAGTCGCTTGGCAGTTTCATGGTATTTTTCCTGGATAGACAGCAAGGTGTGCACAATCTGGGTGGATTGGATTGATGAGCTGATGAGCTTGTCAGCGTCACTAGCAGTTTCAATAACCCTAAGGCCCCTCAACGCTTGTAGGATATAAATTTAAAGGGAGATCCTAGCCCAATCTTAATCTCTAAGGGTTCAATAAGTCAAGTAGCTGCACTTCACCTGGGGCTCCTAAAACATAATGCCTCACATCTTTACAATCCCCTTCAGATTTGTCATCAGAGGATTATTAATGCATGTCAGAGAGTTTATAGGGTGTGTTGTAGGTTCAGGGCTTCCCTTATGGCAGGATAGGTACTGTGGTTGATCCTTCACCATATTACCAGTTGAGGAAAGTGTTGAAATTGCAATGGCTTTGACTTTTGCCTTGTAAGGGACAGGTTTGGGTTGTCCCATGGCCATAGGTTTTGGATGAGGTACAGCTGGAGGAGATCCCACTGGGGATAGAGGTAGAACCTTAATGGGACGTGACACTTCAGACACTTTGGAATTATGTTCTGAAGAAGGAGGGGAGCATGGCAAGGTGATAAACTTCGCTGGCTGAGCTTTAGAAGCAGAAGATGAAGGGGAGCGCTTCCCTGTCATTGCTAGTATCCTCCATGTTGAATTTTGGGCCTACTTTGGATGGCTGGTTCTTCTTCTGTGGTATGGTTGAGTTTCAAGCATCTATTGTATGGTGACAATAGACTAGATGGTGACAATAGATAAGATATAACACCTTGATAATAACACTCAAAGCTGTATTCTTCTGTCATCACTTGGACGATGGCATGCTGCCCTGATCCTTCTGATCCCAAGTAAATTTTAAACTTAATACAACGTAAAGTATTAAATTCAAAAAGCTTATAGATTAAACTATGAACTTATGGTAATAGTTGATTGTGTTTTATTAGTATCAACTTGGAGATAATTTATTGGGTTCAATGTTCACCACATCTTACCCATGACGCCTCATTTTCAAGGGCACTTGGCTATAAACATGTAATAAGTATTTAAGGGTCTAAAATCCTTTCAACTCAGGGGCATCTCACACGGCCTCAGGGTTGGTGTCAAGCTCATAAAGAATCACAAGACACCATTTCTGATGCATCTGCAAATATCTGAACCAATGCTCTTCTCAAGCAATCAGCAGCACATACCAAAGCGATTCATACCACTAATTAGTTATTAGTTTGATCAAAACTTGATCAATATTAAAAACTAATTTTGACATAGACCAACGAAGCCCACATGCCCAAGTCATCAAGTCAACTATTATTATCAAGTCTGACCTAACCAACAAAGCCCTCTGGCCCATGTCATCATAGTCAAATATTATTAAGTGGAATCACTAGGCCACAAATCCTAAGTTTGGATATACTTAGGATATTTTGGTCCATAATCACTGATAATTTTGATATGATAAATAATAAATTAGCATCAGCTAATATTATTGTTTCCCCTATCAAATTACCTGATGATTTAGGTCCAGTCAACCATTCAACACTTCCCCATCCTTGACTGGATAAAAATGGAGGGTATTCTTTTTCCTTTGTCACAATATCCAATTTCTCTTACCCTTCAGAATATGATGCTACATTAATAGTCTTTTGGCCCTTGATTAACTTTTCTTCTTAAATTTTACACTTCCATGCTGCATGCTACAGTTAGCTCAGGCATTTTGCCTTCATTTTTGGGCTAGTATAACCAGCTATGCTTTGACATTTTCCAAAATTTCAACTTCTATGCCTGCTGCAACTCCATCAATTCTTGGCAAACCCAAACTGGCCCCTTGGATTTGATTTCACTCTCCTCCCCTCACAAAGAAGGGTAATTTAGCCCAGTGTAACAGACCTGAAAACCCCCAGTTCTGACCGCCATATAATTTAATATTCATTTGGTGCACCGACATGCAACCAAAATGGACAACTAGGTTAGGAGAGGTACTCACAGCACCTGACAAGCCCAACAATCACCTATTACTGGTTGGTTATGCTAAGTCCTCTGGGGGAGTTGGATTGACTCAACCCATATGAAAAAGCTATCCAGCAGGGTAAAAGGCCACTGGTAAGTGAGGTATGCTAACCCCAAAACAACCTTTATTTTTATTATGGACATAAAAAGGCCCTGCCATCCATAGCTCGTCTGGGGAGCCACCACCAATGCTCCCCAGGTAGGGAATGCTAGGGGAAATAGAAAGAGAATTTTGAAGTCAACTTTGATATGGCAGGCACACCATATAAAGGCAGCTCTTCAGGGGCCTCACCCAAGTCATTGATTAGGCTTGCACAAGCCTAATCTTCAACTTGGGTGAGGCACAACCCAGCGCCTGAAACGACTGAACCAAAAGAATTTAAAAGTGATCCAATTCAGACCTGGTAAATCCAAATCCAAGTCAGAATGTAATGATCAAGGTGAACTCAATTGTTACGCCCAGTGGCGATGAGTCTTTAGAATTCATGAATTAAAGTTTTTTTTATTTTATAAGCTTTATTATTATCGTTTTTATATTTTTTATGGTTTATATTTTTTCATTTTTCAATTTTTTTAAGTAAGAATCAATAGAGCTTACTAAGTGGATATGAGAAAAATTTAAAGATTAAGAGTATGCTTCAGCGTATTTCCAATGCTAGGACATTCATTGATGAATGTGTCAATTGGCATAGCTATATTCACCCCTTTCAAGCTTGGGGTATTTTCTGAATTGCCTGGCCCCTCAGCCAGAGTATTCTCAAGTATCTTTTACACATACAGTTTAGCAACTACTTTAGAGGCTTCAGGTATGACACCCTTACTCTGAGAGCGAGTTACCACATGTATGTTTGTAAATTCTTCATTTGGTGCTAAAATAGACTTTGTTTTGCTAGTAATTGAGGCCCCATGGCCCATGTTTTTATGTCAGTCAGGTGGGAATGGTGTTTTTGGCACAATAGAGCGTCCCAAATTTATTGTGCTTGTTCTTTTCCCTCCACCTGAACGTTATCTGGAAGGACTACATTAACACTATGCTGATGGCATCAGGAAGCATAGTGTCCTTTATGACTGTAGTTGTAGCAAGTAATTTCATTTTATGGGCATGATGCCCTTGTATTTAAGGTTTGCTCAGTTTTCAAAGGTGGATAACTGTCAATATTATTGGTATTGTAGGGTTTTCCAACAGAGGAAGCAGGTCCTGATCTGTATCCAATATTGAGAGGGCCATAATTTTGGAGGATCCAAACAGATAATTACCAATTTAGATGTTGCAAGGCTTTGCATAAAAGCAGGCAATAAGGTGTTTAAAAATTTCAATAAGGTTGTACTGCATGTTGTAATGCATTTTTAGCATCAAAATCAATCATAGCCTTTGCAATTAGGAGAATTTGAGCTTCTTAATATATTTGATCCACAAATTCATCAATCATTTTATCTTTCTTAAAGCTGATATTCATGAATTTGGATTTTATAGTTGACATTTGTTCTGGACCTCCAAAATCACGAAACACGGCCCCTTTGACTTCAGCATAGGTTGGGTTTTCATCCAAATGAGGCATAATTGACTCAATACTCCATTCATCTAAGCAGTTGATCATATTGGACGCTTTGTTCAGTCACTGGCCCCATACATAGCCAAATTAAAGAGTTTGATAAAAGTGGCTATATTTCCATTCTTATTGAAAGCAGGTAAATTTGACAGTTTGTAATTATCATTATCATGCTCATGATTTTTAAAAATTACTTCTCTGCTGGCTTGAACCAGGCGTATCAGGGCGCTGAGGCGCTGCACCACAGTTAGAGGAGCTTGGGTTGGCCAAAGCAACCATTCTAGTGGCAATTGCCAACGTGGCCCAGAATTAATCTCATAATGTTCAGAGATATCACTGTCAGTAGAATCACTTTGGCCATGCTGGCTTAAACCATTATCCCAATCCTTCAATTTTGAAACTTTCTTATTCAGATTAGTCATTTTCGATTGAAGAGCAGAAATCACATAATATATTCCTATGATTTTTTTAAACATTCACTTCTTTATGTAGAGCATTAATTGCCTCATTAATAAAAGTAACTTCTTCAGTGAGCTTATAAATTTGATGACTCATTATGTCTGCTGAGTCTTGAAAATTTGTAAATTCATTCTTGAAAACTGGTAAAAGTAGGGGTTGCTCCCCTGCTCAGCGTGATCACTATCAGCATCCTAGCCATGAGCGTCACTTGTTGAATTTTAGGCCTACTTCAGATGGCTGGTTCTTCTTCTGCGGTACTGTGGAGTTTTGAGCGTCTATTGTATGGTGACAATAGACTAGATGGTGACAGTAGATAAGATATAACTCCTTGATAATAGCACATGAAGCTGTATTCTTTTGTTGTTACTTGGACAATGACACGCTGCCCTGATCCTAAGTAAATTCTCAACTTAATACAATGTAAAGTATTAGATACAAAAAGCTTATAGATTAAACTATGAACTTATGGTAATAGTTGATTGTGTTTTATTAGTATCAACTTGGAGATAATTTATTGGGTTCAATGTTCACCACATCTTACCCATGACGCCTCATTTTCAAGGGCACTTGGCTATAAACATGTAATATGTATTTAAGGGTCTAAAATCCTTTCAAATCAGGGGCATCTCAAACGGCCTCAGGGTTGGTGTCAAACTCATAAAGAATCACAAGACACTATTTCTGATGCATCTGCAAATATCTGAACCAATGCTCTTCTCAAGCAATCAGCAGCACATACCAAAGCGATTCATACCACTAATTAGTTATTAGTTTGATCAAAAACTTGATCAATATTAAAAACTAATTTTGACATAGACCAACGAAGCCCACATGCCCAAGTCATCAAGTCAACTATTATTATCAAGTCTGACCTAACCAACAAAGCCCTCTGGCCCATGTCATCATAGTCAAATATTATTAAGTGGAATCACTAGGCCACAAATCCCAAGTTTGGATATACTTAGGATATTTTTGGTCCATAATCACTGATAATTTTAATATGATAAATAATAAATTAGCATTAACTAATATTATTGTTTCCCCTATCAAATTACCTGACGATTTAGGTCCAGTCAACCATATAACACTTCACATTTCCTCACATGGGGGAGGAGCACCTTATGATGGCAGCTTATTGGGAACAGAAATTTAAGGGGAAATAGCCATAGAAGAGGCTGGAGAGTTTATAAGAGATGATTGTATTTTATTGTGTCCATAGAAGTCAACCACTGCTAGTAAAGACTTGATATCCCATATTACTCAAAGGAACGCTTGATGAAAAGATATGCAATGGCAAAGAGGGATGAGGCGCCAATCCAGCCAAAACAGCAGCAATAGTGTCATTGAGTGAGAGCATTTTGGTAAGCAACAAAGGTTGATCTTTACTATAAAAGTA
Source organism: Massospora cicadina (assembly GCA_022478985.1). Lineage (NCBI taxonomy): Eukaryota > Fungi > Entomophthoromycota > Entomophthoromycetes > Entomophthorales > Entomophthoraceae > Massospora > Massospora cicadina. Next base: position 6,385 of record JAKSZP010009632.1, on the reverse strand, counting down.
CCCAAAAAGTAGTGATTGATTCTCCATCATTCAGGATAAACCACATAAAGGCCTGATTTCTCCTTTGTAAACTCTGTGGGGAGCCAAATTCATCAATAAGCGTTTGTTTAACCTCCTCCTAGATGCTAAGGTTGGTCATATGGGGAATCATTATCTCTTGAGCTATATGACTCAAGAAGGGAAGGGTATACTTGATTTTTTGATGGGCAGTCACTTCTTTTATCACTGATTATAAACAAACAGGAAGGAGGAAATACTGCTCTCATCAGGTGTGAACTTGTATCTGAGTGGAGGTTTGAGAATAGTAAGGGAGGCACCATAAGGGCCTTGAAAAGAGTGCTGCTCAAGCCTTTTGATGCGAGACAAAGCACTGGCTAGTTGTTGCTATAAAGCATTTAGGCTTATTTCTGGCACAGTTACCATTTTTAAACAGGAAATTTGTGGTGTACAGGGTCCCCTGTAGTGAGCACCACTTTGTTGGAATTCAATCTTATGATGCTTGCTGGTGCCTTTTTACCTAAGTCCCAACTTAATTCAGGGGATTTTTTCACTACTTATATTAAGATACCAAAACACTAATAAACACTAAAAGGTTGGTTTTTATATATTAGTAGTGTTGAAGGGGTAAAGAGAGAACCCTGTTAAAATCTCACTACTTAGTATTAAAATTAACTTGGAGCTTGGACTGAGATAGGCGTTGATTCATTATTAGCTTTGAACCTAATTAGGAAAAATGTTTGTTTGACCTATTGTAGCTCTCAAAACTTGGCTCACTTTAATAAAATGGCAGATGGAAGGTTAAATTTGGGTAGAATCAGTCCTTTAGGTAAGGATTTGATGTATCAGAGCCAATCACTGTGGGGGAAATCTTTTACACCTGTTGGAACCCCCTCCAAGGCTTTAAAAGGGGGTGGAACCCGTGTAGGTGGCTTACTTAAATGGTTAATGGGATGGGGAGGAACCTCAGATGGAGTCCCCTGATTCTGTCTCTTGGTTGGTGCAATCTGACTACTTAAACTTGTGCTATTTAACCAAGTATAATTAATACCAGTATTGCCCCAATTCACAGGGTTCCACTGATATTTGGCCAGCGTCTTTTAGCCTATTTCATCCTTATTTTTATGCTTATTTTGAACTTATACACTCTTATTACATAATTGAACTTATAATTGTCCAAAAATTAATAAAAAACACATAAAATCAAGTTTATCTAGTTTTTGTTTTTAATTTCTGAATTTTTCTATAAGTGGTATAAAACCCCACTAAAATCCTTTATTCCTGCAGTTGATAGAATTACCTATTTTGCAAGACATTGTTGAAATTCAGGTGCAACCAGCACCAGCAAGCATTAAAAGCTTAAATTCCAACATATGTCCCCTTTTGTTAGGCCTGTGTTATACCTCCTTATGGAGGTATCCTGGATTTATTTCATAATACACCAGTCATAAGCGCTAAAGCAGGTGCATGCACACCAAGTTTAGGGATAGTCTTCTCTTAGAGTGTTGGAGACAATCTCTTCACATTAGATGACCAACCCTTCTATTTGGCTTGTTGATATTTATTTTATATGGGATTTTGCTTAATAGTAATATTGTGTAATGGTTATGAACTATGTCTCTGATGCTTTTGCCTTGGCATTAACATTTGTTTGGTGGTGAGCCAGCTCATCATTTCTCTTTTTATTGTTTGCAATGAAACTCCCACCATTTCTTGAGTACTTTGTGGTTTTGGACTGCTAAGGCCCAGTTGCTCAGGCATCCAATTTTTCCACTGCTCCTTTCATATAATAAAAACAGTCCTCACTTGCTGTCAGGAATCATGATAATTGTATGGACCTGAGCAGGATTTGAACATGACCTGAGTCGCAACTTGGTAATAGAAGCTCCACCAATTCAATGAGCATTGAGACTGACTTGAACAATGAAATCTCAAATGGGTGAAAAGAAACTCAAATTCTGGAAGGATATGCCAATTATAATAACAAAAGCAACGAGTCAGATGGCAAAGATCTTTCCATTCAGAGGTCCCCAGAATCGGTCACACTGGTAAAAGAGAGTCAGATTCAAAGAAATCCTATTCCACCTGCCACATTATCAAAGAGGTCTCCTTACCCTACTTGTTCCCGATTATCACACCAAGTTCTCCCTAGGAGAACCCAAATATCTCAGCGGCCTATAGATATCTCCAAATTTTGTTTAATGAAGATACCTTCAGATTCCCTAGTATATTTGACTATTGATTATTTTGCCTATTTTTATACAAAAGATTTTACCTGTTTGAAGTGAACAGATTAGTCTAAATGACAATTATACGTTGAGAGATTGCTTAAGGAACTCAGGCCCTAAGAGATTCTGATAAACTATTTTTGACTAATAATTCAACAACCTCCAAAGGCCCTTACTCCTCAGAGAGGATGACGAAGTCCTAAACTTGCCTTCTTCTGGTGTTGAGTGGATGCGTCACCTTTTACCCCAGGCTCCTGCTTATATTTTGTTTTTAGAAATTATGTCAAAAATAGAGAGGTGATTTATGGTTTTGAGATCCTCCTAGAAGTGGGGCAACCTGGGTTCTATGCTTTCCAAATTTTTAGTGTGTCATGAGCACCTCATCGATTTGGGTGCCTTTGGACCCCTATTTATATGAATATGCTTGGGTCCTGGGCTTACAATGTCCTGACTTTTTCAAAACATCATTATTTCTTAAAACTGTAATCAGCTGGTCATTGGACACTTGAGGGTAGTGAGCTCCAATTGCCTCCTCCAATCCTGTATTGATGCCTAAGTTTGTGAATTACCCCAACCAAAAGGGGTTCATTAATTTGTCCATGGGTGTTTCACCAACAATGACTTCTATAAATACCAGCCTTAATCAACCGGTTTAACTTTTACAAAAGGAAGCGTCCATTGATTCCTTATCTTCCTTTTTGGGAGAGTGTGAGGATCAGCAGTGTCCAGGACCAAATAAATTAATTAAATGTTTCAATATCTGGCCATGGAGGTTTCACTGGCAGCCATCCCTTTAGATTTTCTCCCAGGAAGTCTGAATCTTTTTTTACAATTAATGGCTTTTGGTGCTCTCATACCTTCCTTTCTGAGAGCACAATAGTCAGCTGGGGCTTGAGGCCAATATATTAATGAAAATTTTCAGATATTTGGCTGTGAAGATTTCACCAGCAGCCCCTCTTATAAATAGTGCTCTCAGATGGCTTAATTTTTATTAAAAAGGGCGGTACTTTCTGGTGCCATGCTTTCAATCTTGGGGAAACCTGAGTGTCAGTAGGGGATGAGCCCTGAAGGTTTTATTGACTTTACTATGATTAAACAGGTCATTCAAGAACTCCATCTCCAGCATAATATGCACCCTTAGCAGATGGGAGTTTCAAAATCTTGGTAATAAATAACAGGCCACAAACAGCTTTCATGTCAGGTATGGTGGCTTTTAAAAGAAAACACCATTTTTTCTGGAATTTCATACACAAATGAGCCATTTTATTTTCCTGTGGAAGCTGTCCTGAGGCAATATCTGTATATCATGTCACCTCTATGAATACTATCTGACCCCCACCAGATCTGCCGCACTCAAGAGGTGAAAATATTCTATAAAAATTATGTTGATAGGTGTGCAAATTCAGAAAATGATGCTGGTTATGTCCCATCAGTAATTAGGGTGGCTAGATATCTCACTCCTTTTTTTGATAGGAACACATATCCTGGGGACATTATTATGCCTAAAGATGATTCCACCTTGGGTTTGGAAACATTAACTGCATTTGATAATGAATGTGCTAAATATGTTTGCTTTCAGCTACTCTTTCTTCCTCTTTAGGGAAGTTTAGGGCAAAAATTTTAGTGGATATTGGGCCTCAGAAATTTTTTTGACCAGGAACTAACTGATTACTTTGGGTTGCACTACTTATCTGGTAATATGATTATGGAAGAGGCATCTCAGGGTATCCACACCTTGAAAATTCAGAGTCTGACTGATTATCAAGTTGGTATGTTCCACTTGGCTGACAACTCCCTGGCAGTAAAAAACTTGATGTACCCAATTATCTTGGGAGTGGGTTGGTGGTGCAAATGTTATGTCAAAACCAATTTGAAGGTCAATACCTTAACTTTTTCCTTGGGGAGTAGCCGTGTATTAATAATTCCCAGTTGAATGGTAGCACTTTAAACAACTTGCCACAGTGGCTCAATGTTCCTAAGCTTAGTCTTGCAACACTGTTGAAGTCCACTCCTGAAGCACCCTTACCCCCTATTTGGAGGGATTGGAGTCTTCATTTAATGCCACTTCAGCAAATGCCTTGCTGGATCACTCAGATTTTGTTTGTGATTTTAAACTCAAAGTTGACCTGTTTTGCATCTCCTCCCCAATTTACCTTTTACTCTGTGGGAAGAGGCAGCATTCATGTTTAGGTTATGGAGAAACTTGACAAGGGAGCCATTTTAGTGTACCTCTACAGTATGCTCACCACTACTCTTTGTGGAAAAAGAGGTTGGTACACTACAATCTTGTGTAAATTATGGCGACTTCAATATTGTTACCATACCTAATTTAAATTTCATTTTTTAGAGGCACAAATTGCCCGCTATGCGGAGAAGGCCAAGGTCTTTTCCAAGATGGATTTCTTAGATGCTTTTAACCAGATTCTCATCAAAAAGGGGCAGAAATGGCTTACCGCATTCCATACCAGGAAGGGGTCTTTCCAATTCAAGGTCATGCCATTTGGGCTCAAGAATGCACCGCAATTTTCCAATTTAATATTTATGTGGCCTTGGGTGAGTTGTTAGGCGTAAGCACTGTGGCCTACGTGGATGACATTCTGGTGTTATCCCCTGTTCAAGCATCCCATGAGGTTCATTTGAATTAGGTGGTGGAGCATTTGAGAACGCATATTTGATGCTGAGATTTGCAAATGTGAGTTTTTCAAGTCCCAGGTTAACTTCCTGGAAACATTGTATTTGACAGAAGCCACATGATCACTCCAGATAAGGAGAAGGTAATCCATGATTGTCCCATTAAACCTCAGTTAAATATCTGAGAAGCTCTAAAAGACTTGCACCTTCCCTAAGAAGTTCATGCCAAGTCTTTCAGAGGTAGTGGCGCCTTTATATAAGGCTAGCGTGCCATAATTCTTCAGTGGTCCTCTGCGCTGGAGGACGCCTTCCAAGCAGTGAAGTGTACCTACTGTCCACGTCTGTTCTAAACCATGTGGACCCTGGGAGGGAGTTTAAAGTAGTTACTGATGCGTCCAGCTTTGCAAGATCTGTGGCTCTCTTACAAAAGATTGAAGATGGAGTCAAGCATCTTGTGGGATATATTTGCAGAAAATGTTCATACCCAAGTTGAACTACGCTGTTTATGACAAAGTTTATTGGTAGTATTGGAAGCACTGACCTATTGGTGCCATAATCTTCAGGGTTTTTCCCAGCTCTTCCACATCTGGACTGACCATTGAGTTATTTTGTACTACTAGGCTCCTCATGTCTTGACCCCCTGACAGTCTGTCTGGCATGAAACCCTTGCTCAATTAATATTCTCTTATAATTTCACAAAATGCAGGGAGAACGGTTTAATGGATGCTTTGAGCTGTAACCCTGCGTTAGCTCCTGATCCCAAAAGGTAGAGTTGCACAACACCCACTTGGTTATTCCTCCCAGTAAATTGTATCAAAGCAGACCACCAGCACAACATGAATGTCAGTTCTTGCTTCACTGGAGAACCTAGAAAAGTATGATATATTCAGAAAGGTCGTCCTTTCTCAGTCTTTATCAGCAGGATATACTATGGTTCTTACCTATTGCAAATTAAATCAAGTGGACATAACTGAGGGGTACCATGAAAAGGATGAGATTATATGGTTCCAGAGACGTTTATGGGTACCAACAGGATCATTTCGTCTGGATATAATTAATGAACATCACAACGGGATAACAGTAGGGCACCCTGGGAAAACAAAAACCCCTGGAGCTTATCTGCTGTACATAAAACTGGAAGGAAAAAACAGCTCATAGATCGGTGTATCCCCCTTTAGGTTGGGACCACCTAGTGCTAAAAAAAGAAGGAAAAACATCTCATGTTGCAAGGTATATTAATGAGTGCCTGATCTACAATAGATGAATCAAATCGTCAGCCCCTTGCTAGCTTGTTGGTGCCAGTCCAAAAAGTAAATGGGCCTTTGACCTCCCTTTCTATAGACTTTATTGTGGAACTACACCTCTCAGATGGGTAAGATGCTATCATGGTAGTGGTGGACCTGTTACTAAGCTCGCCCATTTTATTCCTAATACACCACAATAATGATGGCTCATATGGCCAAACTGTTTGTTTCCACATTTTCTCTCCACCCATAGTGTCCCCGAATAAGTACCCTGAGGAGGGGCAT
>JAKSZP010009631.1:0-78519 GCA_022478985.1 Massospora cicadina | reverse complement strand
CAAATGATTGGTAAAGGTTTTGAAAAAAATGGTAATATCTTCCAGATATACCAGAACACAGGTGAGCTTTAAGTCCAGTAACATGCCATCCATGGTCCTTTGTCAAGTTGCTGGGGCGTTGCTCAATCCTTGTGGCATACAGGTTGATTCAAATAAACACTCACTGGATATGAGGGCATATTTGGCTCAGTCTTCTGGGGATAACTCATTTACTAGTATTCACTGGTTAAGTCCATTGCAGAAAGATAAAGTTGAGCCAGCTAACAACTGAAGGGAATCATTGATCCATGGGTATGGATAGCTATCTCATCAAGTAATGGTGTTCAATCTATGATAATCCTTAATCATCTGATGGTAACCATCCTTTTTCTTAATCAGCAGCAACGGGGGTGCCCAAGGACTGTTGGAGGGTTTTAATAATCCAGCCTTCAATAGTTGATGCAATTCTTTGGTAACTTGGGATTCCTTCACTTTGGACTTACAATAAGGCTTATCACAAAGAGGAAGGTGATTGCCAGTTTTGACGGAGTCATTACCTCTTTCAATTTACCAAAATTGTAAAGTGGCTTTATTAAAATGTTGGAGTATAAGACTAATAAGTGAAGTACTTGTTTATCCTGTTCTTTAGTGAGGTGTTTCCCTATTATAGGCCCCAAAGTAAGAATTTTCTGATCACTTTCCAGCCCAAAGGCTTGTAAGCTTTCAAACGGTTTAACGTCATAGATTTTAGATAAGAGTAATAATTTGACATAAGCAATTGGATGTTTTTAATCTATCATTTTTGGATCATTGGTAAGGTTTGCCAATAAAAATGATAATGATCCAGAATAAGCATAATCCAATACCCCAGGACAAGGCAAGATCTTTTTAGTAGAAGGGTTTGAAATGCCTTAGACATGCAACAATCGTCCTTTGGGAAAAGAAAAATGTAAAAATATTAACAATTACCTGAGATTTTGCGGAATAACTAAATTCTCAGGGGGAGAAAATATACATACCTTCTTTCTATGTCTGCCGTTGTAGGGGGTAATTTTACTCGAGGGTCTCCAACATGGTTTTGAATGGCATAAGACCTTTTTTTAGTACTAGATGGTCCCAACCCAAGGGGGGGATTCATCGATGTTGGCATAAGACCTTTTTGACCCCTCTAGAAGAAATAACTGACGTCTAGTATGAGCAGGTTTGGATAAAAGTAATGGAACTCTTACCATAAAAGGGATAGAGAAGAGTTGGGCTAATTAATAATTCCATTGAATTCCTGAAAAATTGAGTCCCAAAAGTAGGTTGTAACCCAAATTATTGAGGATGAAGGCTGGTATTATAAAAGATAACTTCCCAATTTTCAGTGGAAGTGACGAAAAAAGCTCCAATTGACCAAGTACTCTGAGGTCCCACAGTGCCATTTTCTTCATAATTAGAAATATTGGACATTAACTTAATCTACTTGATAATTTTTGATGAGATAATATTTGCTGGAGATCCAGTGTCAATGATAGCTTTAAAAATTGACTTGATTCACTTGAAATACAATATGGGTAATGGTAGTCCAAACTGAGAGGATAAATCCAACAAGGAGAGCAAGGAATATGGAATGTTCAACTTTATTATACTCTACAGGGCTTATAGATGTTCCTGTTGCATACTCATATCATTATCAAGGTGGAGAATCTTTTTAGGTTTATCACTTTTCTTCTTTTCATTAGCTTCTTTCTTATAACAGCGGTCCTCAGTATGTAAATATCGGTGACGGTAATTACACTGAATGGCTCTAGGAATTCTCAGGCACAGTGTAAACTTTAGGGCGACTAGGACTTGGAGAATCATAAACTTGGGGTTTTTTTAGAAATTGAGGAGGCAATTCCAACAAGGCCTCTCTGATGCCTAAAATACTACTAAAGTTCTTTTTTACTCTGATAAGGTATACTTCCATTTAAGTCCTAGAAGTAAAAGCAGACATAAGTGCAGTAATCACATCATCCAAATATAACTGACCACATGCTACAAAAGTCTGAGCTTCCTGATAGAACCAATGAGCAAAGTCTTTGATAGATTCAATTGGAGGGGCTGTATGCCCATAAAAGCCTGTTTCTGAGAAGATACGGTTTGCTCACTCCCAATTTTTGAACGCTACTTGACCTGAGACCAAATAGAGCAAGACTTCAAGTGGGTACCATAATATCCTAAGCCAATCAAGTAAGACAAATTAGGCAAGAAGCTCATCTTTTGGTGATCTGTGGCCTCACTTAGCGCTTTTTTCATATAGGTAGAGGAAAAAGATAATGCCGCCTTCCCCAGGAGAGTATTTATCTTTAAATACAGTTTTTTAAACTCGTTGGAGAATTGGCTGTTAATATATACACTATAGGTTGCCCAATTGAGTGGAGACATAAGAATTAGAGTCTGAAGCATGGGAAGAAAATTGGGGATAAGGCCCAACTCTTTGTCACGATTTTTACTAAACCATCGATTCAGATCAGCATGCCCCACTTTCTCATCCAACTGGCAAGATAGCACATAAAGCTGCTCCTGCTATGCATTTTACTAAGGTTCCAGTGTTTCAATTTTTCATTGAGCATCTCTCCTTTTGATTTGTAAGCTTGTAGCAGGATGTCTGTGTCCTTTGCCCATTTACCCAGATTATTCAATTATTCAGATAAATACTGAAGTGGCAAGAGGGAGAATTTGGTACACCATTGGGGGTTAAGTTGCACTCCTTGGCCACTTTATAAAATTGCTCATATAAGCGGTCCATCATGCTCAATAGAGAGTCAATGTTTTGAAGAAATCCTTAATGCCCATAAGGACCTGGGGTCCCCTTAAGGTCCATAGACACTGGTCGGTCTTTGTGTCCCTTCAACCCCTGGGGATCCACGAGGCCCATCAGCATTGGGAGGTCCATGGGTACTTCACCCCCAGGCGGACCATTAGTTTCTTCAACCCAAGGAGAATCCATAGTTCCAGAATTTTTCTCTACTTCTTTGACTCAGATTTATATTTGGAGTACAATTGCTCCAATAGGAGGAGAAGGTTTTTGATTACCTCGTCAATCAATTGACTAACTCAGAGTATTAAGAAATACCCTCTCTCTATTCTCTCTGAAAATCCTGGACTCACTTCAGGAACTGTAAATCAACAAAACCAGACATCCCATGGTCAAGCTGAATAAGCTGTTAATGTACATTGAGAAGGGCCCGATTATTAATGATGGAATTGTGATTGTCTTTGCTAAAATCAACAACGGACTTGAAAAACTCATTAACATAATTATCTAAGGATTGTAGTCCTTCTAATAAATTAAGCATCCTTTGATGATGCATTCCCAGTACTGGTAATAAATGGTATAAGTAGGGTGTAAAAGCTAGTGCGAATATTGCTTGGTGTCAATTCCTGGCATTTGGGAGGTTTGCAACACTTCCTGCAAGATAGAGGGTATGACATTAGATCGAGATTAAGTGGAATAAATTCCAGGAACTAGGGTTTCTTTCAAGCATTAGATTGATAGAGTTTTGTAAATCCTTGGGCTATATTTAAAAGTTTGTGGTAAAGCTTAAGTTAGGACTGTAAAACTCCAAGTTGGAACGGAATTCCAACATGGAGGGTACTCTTAGGATTTTAGTTCTAGTTGAATGGACCCATCATATTATACTGCCTTGCTCATGGTCTTAAGCTTCTTCTGGCAAAAGATGAGAATCCATGGTAGTGATTGACATTTTCACTGGTGCGTAACTCAGAGTTCCCTGTAGTTAGCACCACTCTTTAAGTTTTGAATTACAATTCCAAAAAAGGAGGTTATTTCTCAAAGTTATATAGGTGGATTCTCCAAAAAAAGAGATAAATAAAGTAAAAGCAGGTTATAAATTGACCTCCATTTTATTATTTTAAATTGAGTATTTATAGGTTTTGAAAGGGTTCAGGATCTATCGAGATAATTAATAACTAAGCAGTCAAATCTTCTATCCCCTGATTGTGATGAGACTGATCATTCTTATTAACTTTGATGAATTTAGATAAAATAGGCTCCCCTTCCAATATTTTTGGGGGAATTGGTGAGGTAAAATTCAAAAAGAAAGATTTTAGCAAAATCACGACAATCAGCCAGGATAGTGTCCATGACCCATTGAAATGTAGCTGGGGAATTGCACAACCCTTGGGGCATATGCTTTGGCTGAAAGAGCCCCTTAGATGTAAATATTGCGCATATCTCCTGTTATGCTGCAGTAATTCAATTTGCCAGTAACACATTATCAAATTCATCGCTGAAAATAATGATCCTAACCTAAATAATCCAAAACATTGTTGATCTGCAATAAAGGATATGAGTCCTTTTTTGTAATACTGTTGAGCTTCCAGCAGTCTATTACTACCCAGTTGATAAAATTTCTTATTTTTTACAATTAGGATGGGAAAAGCCCAAAGACTTTTGAGGGTCCCAGAATCCCTTGTTATAAGCTTCCAGACTTTCTAGATAGCTATATCTTCATCTGCTCTCAATCAGCAGATCAGCTGAGACCTAATGGGGAATAATCTCCAGTCAGCAATCAATGAACCACCCCAAAGTGCATCCCAAATCATGATCATTGACAGTAGAATCTCCTTATTTTTTCAATTAAAGCTATTGCCTGGTCCTTCTGCTCTTCCAATAACCTCATTTAATTTTTGCATGTTACTACCACCACTACGCTAAGCTTCAGTTCAATAGATAGACCAAATTTATCCAGTGACCCAAATTCATGAAACCAAAATACCTCCTTAAAAGGGCTGAAGTGTATATATGCCAAAATTTGATGTCAGTGGACCAGCAATAGTTCTTTTTGTAGATTTGCTAGTAAAATATTGATCTCTCTGGTTCTGTCATTATAAAACCTGAAGCCACATGGGGCTCAAGATGCAATTGCTGATAAAGTCAAATAACCTTCCCATAAAGTCGTGTTGGTATTTCCACCTCTAACTTGGTGCTTAATATTACTTGTTGGCCTAAGGAAATTAATTAGACTTTGAGGCTCTGAAAAAGCCCTTAATATTCATATATGCTGGTGGAGTGCCTAGGTCCTCTTTTTCAATTGATTATAACAAACCAGGCTTACTCATCACTATAAGCAAGATTGATATACCCATATAAACATGATCCCTCAACACTCCACTGGAGGGAAAAAATCAGGATCCCTGTCCCAAAATTTTGCTGGACTCCTATGTCATATTGATGACAGTACCAAAAATGTTTCAACTAGCGGTTCCCAACTAACAGGTTGTAATTGCTGTTTGAAAGCACAATCACTGGATATACAATGACAATTGACCAAACAGCAAGGGCAGCGCACTATACGCTCCCTCAGACTACGTTCTGTCAGTTCCTGAGTTCCCATAAACCATTTGATATAATAAATAAAGTTTCAAAGTCAACTTTGACATCAAATCAATGGAAACTATGTTGACCAAGGCGCCAATATCTATTATAGCGCGGACTAAATTTTTGCCACAAAAATGTAACAATAAGTACACTCAGAATAATAAGAATTTTAACTGTTTACTAAGTGAACATTTAGAGAATCTCACTTTCCGAGGAATCACATAAGCCCTCACCAACTTTAGGGTACTCTTTAACAATAGTGTCCACCACCAGGGCAACGTTTACGCCTTTTAGAGAAGGCGCATTTGAGGAGGGACCTGGCTTATCTGATGGAAATTGTTCAAAAATATGACAGGCGTAGGGCTTTGGTTGTTCCTGGGAATCTCCTTCTTCTACGGCCTTTGCTTACGCCCAAGTCATTACATTTTCCTCTCAGCTGGCTGCTAATATAGGAACATGTCATTGTACTGAGGGGCTTTGGCTGAATATACTTCGTCAGGTTTAGGTGGGACAGTTAGGGTTGGGATAGCGGTGGTAGTGGGTCTCATCTCTACTCTGCTCCATCTTTTCCCTGGTCATACTGGTCCTGCTGCATGTAATAGACCCAACAATTAGGGCAGTTCCATTCAAGGTAATCAGAGCAACCGTAATTAAAGCAATTTACCCCATAGGCCCATGTCCTTGGTTATCATAAAATGGCACAGGCCAATAGTTGGACTGTTGGCAGTCGGTGTAAACAGGCACAGGTCAAAAGCTGGACTGCTGGAGGTTGTCATAAGCAGGTCAAGACCGGAAGTTGGACTGCTGTGGGTGATTCAGCCAAGGTAGAGGCATGAGCTGTGATAAGGCCAAGGGTTACTGGGCGGAATAAGAACAGGGCGGGATGATTCACTTGAATAATTAGGGCCAGCGCCGCCTGCTGAGGATTTCCAATCCATGTTTGGTGGAGTAAAGGTGGAGGATAGATGATAAAGAAATTGGACAATCTTGAGAAGGGGTACATCATCCTGCAAAACCAGGTCCATGGCGTTGTACAGATTTGTGGTATGGCTTTAAAGCAGAGTTTTCGCAATTCAAACGTTGACTTTGGATGGAGCTCCTGCCCCAAGTACCACGTGTGTTTCTATCATGAATTGGTCTACAAACTCAGCGAGAGACTCATTATTACTAAATCCAATGGCCAAAAACTTGGCTTTTTGCTGAGACATCTTTGCAGTGCCCCCAAACAACTGCAACACGGTCTCCTTCACCTCTTGATATGTAAAGGTGCTGTTCAGAAGATAGCAGGTGACTTGGTCAGCACTTTCAATATCCAGGGCAGATCTCATCAATTTATCTTGTGCCAATCCAAAAATCCTTCCATCGCAAATTAAATTGTTTAAAGACCTGTGGATGTTCCCATTGCAGTTGAATGGAGGCATCTTATTAATACATACCTCCTCCCGCTGATAACAGAGAGCTTTGGGAGTGTACTGGGGAATTGGTCAAGGCCCATAGCCAGATTCTCAATGAGAAGCTGTCTTGGAAGGGCCTGTGACGCATGGCTTGTCTGCTGCTTTAGGGTAGCGTGGGTCCCGTTGGTGGGCATTACTAACATCACCTGTGGAGATCAGATCGTTAGAGCATAATTGTCCTCAGGGCTGCATCATGGGATGCATAATTCCTGATGCGCATGTGTTAAAAAAAGCTCCTTGGTTTGGTATCCAACCTAAACTTCATCATAATACAATTGTCCCCAAATGTCCCTTGGTGGTCTTCCACTTCCCAATGGGGTGTGCTGAGGGTAGGATATGATGCTCAACGTCTGCTCCATGCAGTGTAGTTGTTCAGTAGTTTCATTCAGGCGATTGGCAAGTTGCTGTTATGTTGTCCAAGGATACTCAGTTGACTGAACGCGTTTTAGAGCTAGTTCATTACATTGTTACGCTCCTGAAGGAGCTCATCTAGATTTTTAAGCACCTCATTTAAGCCAAGTTTATCTTCATATACTCACTGGCACAGCGTGCCATGAATACCCCATTGGTGCAAGCCATATGCGACATGTCCAGCGACTGAAAAATTTAGGTTGTTTTTGTTCACTGGGCCCCCTGTAGTGAGCACCACTGTTATAAAATTGGCAAAATAGTTTATAACCGTCAAAAGGTTTGCACAGGGTTAGGCCCTCTAGCAATAAACTGACAGTATGAAGATTCCTGGTCCCCAAGATAAACTTTTTAAATTTAATAATAGGAAGCAATAGCTTCAGCAACACCACTTTTATTTCTTTTACTATAATTAGCATTCTTCTCTGCTCGCAATCCCTTCCTTTTATTACTCCCAAAATCCTCCCTCCTTTAGCCTTGATTTCATGCTTATATAAACAGGATTTTAGTCGATTCTGGCCCTTTGACTTTGGCTATTCTTCTTCGTTGTATATCAACTAGTTTAGCCTTATAGCTGAGAGGCTCAGGAAAAATCTATTCTTCTTGAATTCAGCATCTATTTATTACTTTATTTTGAGGTGATAAAATAGTTAGTATTCTTCATAAATTTGAGTCGCCTTATTGTCTTATGTCAAGGTGACCTGATAAAAAGTATTCTTTTCCTCAGTTCAACCAATATTAACCAATCTGCCGCAGCTATGTGGGACTTATCCTTCAGTCATGCAATTTCTAGACATACTGATTACCATTAGAACCTTTTAAATTTTCTTATTAAATATAAAACTTTATTATTTTACTATAGATTAGTAGTTTTAACAATTCTTTAACCTTTGTGGGCATTAGCAATATCTTACTAAAGTTTCATCACAATTGGTTGAATGCTTTAGGAATGAATTATATTAACAAAAAAAAGAAGAAACATTCATTTTTACTTGCTTTTATTTTAACTCACCATTTTGTTGTATTAAAAGCTTGCATACTTTGTTTAACACGCTACCAGATATAACCTATTGATAATATCTTTGCACAGCTATTAAGGTCATATGACAATTTAATATACCATAATCTTTAATTTTAATAAAAAATCTAAAAGCTTTACATGTAAGAAGTGAAAATCCTACATGTTTTTATGGAAATTGATATATTTTTATGGTTGAGCAGTGTAATATTTGGTTAATTAGATAGTCTAAATTGTTTTTCTAAGCAGTTGGCGGTCATTTGGCTAATTATCAAGTCAAATTGTTTTAATAAGTAGTAAGTATTAGCAAATTTGATATTTTAAAAGGATTTTTAAGCGGTGGGTGGTTCTAGGTAGATTCATTAGGTCAAATTGGTTTTAGGTGAATGGTAGAAGTTTTGTTTCAATTCATTTATTTGAGGTACGCTGACCAGGGGACGGACAGTACCAAACACAACACTCAAAATGACAAAATAAACTACTAACCAGGCGGGAAGCAGAAACTGTTAACCCACCATGGCAGAGGGTGAGGAGGGGTCGGGGGGTTGGTTTTCAGAAACACCCACCTCGATCAAGGGATGTTGGTTACAGCACCAGATCAGAGCAGAGAGCCAGGGCGTTGGGGCATCCACATAGTGGGGGTTGAGGTCAGCATAGTAGGAGTTTTCCTCTTCCGCATCAAGATAATGATGGGAAAGTGTTTCAACAAAAGCTGTGAGGAGAACTTCAGCTTCTTTGCGGGCTTCAGGAAGTTGGGTGAAAAGTGAGATACTGTGGCAGGTGATTTTGGCTGAGGGGTTGAATGAAGCAATTGTTGTGACATTCATAACAGCAACTTCAGCATCATCAAATAGTTTTGAGATGTCACTTCAGGGAGATTCAGGGAAGTTGGGGGGAAGAAGAGGGTGGGCAGGCCATGCTGGAGCTGAGCCACTGACTGGGCCACCGCGGTGCATAGTTTCGGGCTATGAGGAGAGGCCACTGCAGCTAAGGCGAGCTGGTGATCACTTTGGAAGGGGGCTGTATTGTGCAGAGGAGCGAAATGGCGAGGGGTAGGGGTTTCATCAAAGTCAGGAAGAAAAATTCTGCCTGACCATAATCGCTTTGGCAGAGAGGTTGACCTGTATGCTTACTAATGAGGACATTACCTGATTCGTCAGTTTCAGCCAATAGATCCCATGGATTTTGGTTCTTTGGAATAGTGGCGTTCGAATTTGGGTGGGTGGGATTGGGCGAATGGGAAGCTGCTTGGGTTCCAAAGAGGTCCAAGCATTGCTCTGATTGGCTGGGGTTGATTTAGGTGGGAGAGTGAGGCTGAAGGTTTTGGGGGGACTGATTTTCCATGCTGGCCCACTGAACGAGATTGGAGGGTGGGAGGTGGCAGCAAAGTGCCCTATACTGAACCTCCAGAAGGAGGCTCAGAGGCCGCAGCAGCGGACTTGGCCTGAGTGCACACTCTTTTTGCATGGTTGAGGCCAAAGCAGAGGGAACAAATCTGCTACCATTATCGACTTGAGCCCAAAAGAAATGATCAGGCGCTGCAGCCACACTAGCGTGGGGTGGGATTTGTTAGGCTATGGTAGGGTGGTGTGGTATAATGGTGGCTGTTGCCCGAGGAGCAGCAAGGTGCTCTGCACCAGATGGAATGGCAAAGATGAGGTTGGGCTGAGTGCCATAAGCCATGATCCCCGCGACCAACTGGTCATACACAACCTGGGGTGGAAGGTGGGATGGGAGATTTGCAAAGGATACCACCAGCGTGGTGTCTGAAGGGAGGCGAGTACAGGTTGTGGGAATGGGGTTTTTTTATAAATTAGAGGAGTTTGTGCTGCCGCTTCAGCATCCTCCTCAGATTGGAACCCAACGTCAAAGTAGCCCTTAAAAGGGCGGAAGTCTATAAAGCCATCTGGCGCAAAGGTTGCAGTGGCTAGCTCAATAATTGCCTTATTGGCATATGGGAACAAACGCCCATAGTCCACTCTGAGGCAATAGCGAATGGCGGAGTGAGGGAGGGCGAGAGGATGGGGGTGATAAGGGTGGACGCGCGACAGGTGGAGCGCTAAGTCCTGTGGGGGGACAAAACGGTTGGAAGCAGTGGGCGGGCTGTTTGAGCCCATCCAAATGTGCTTGCCCACGGGGCGGAAAACGCTAGGTGGGGGTGCACTGCTGCCCCACACTGGGGTGTCAGGCGGCGGAGCCAAGGACATCAAAGAATAGGTTTGGGCAGACGGCTGTGGATAAATAAAACTTTCAAATTTAAAATCGCTCAAAAGTGACTTTGAGCGGTAAAAGAAAGCATGGTAGAAGTTTTGTTTAAGATTTTTAATTTTAAGAAAAAATACTCTTCTTTAAATGTATAAGATGTCAAAATCTCAGAAAAAGCAAGTCTAAAAAGCCAAGAATAGCCTTTTATTCTCTAAATTATTTTTATATATAAATATAAGGTAGATAGATTAAGTTTAGACTTATGAGCTAGCTTGGTTTTTAGCTAATAGCAATAAAGGCTTTAGTTTATTTATTTAACTGAGGTAAGCTGACCAGTGGATGGAAATTACTGAACTAAAAACTAAAACTAAAATAACGTAACTAATTGATTCAAGCAAAACGCTCAAATGAGCGGATTGAATGAAACACACCAAATGAAACAACCAACCAGGTTGACAGTGGAGACCGCTTATCCCTCCATGGTGGAAGGGGAGGGGGATTTGGGTCTCATCTTCAGCAGCAGCTTCCTCATCCCAGAGTAGGGTACATGTCAAGGCAGATAGCAAGGGCATTGGGGCTGTTGGACATTTACCTTTGCATACTAAAAATAAGAATGCTGTAGGTCGAGTTTCACCAAAAAAGGGAAATGTCAGCCATTTGTGATATTTTGATGTTGTTAATAGTTCAGATGATATAGTAAAGCTGCAAAAATCGATAAAATCGGCCAAAACTCCCTGGCTGATTATTGGTGGAGCCCCATTAATCTGGGAAACACCAATTCAAAACCTGTATGGGCACTAGTAATAAAATTGGCTGGTCAGATTACTCTGACCTCACCATGGACCTTGAGGGAATCATCAGAAGGCACTTCCCTGACCCCAAAGAAGTCCTCCAATGCACCTGCGTGGGGACCCCCCTTTTATAGGCATGGTGGGGGTCCCTCAAGGTACAATAAATTTCTCAGGTGATGATTAGCTTAAATTAATAAAAATGTTATCTCATGGGTACATTTGGGCCAATCATAATTCCTCTTCCTTCATTCTAATGCCCTGAAGCAAGTTTCCAATCCTGACAGTTATTCCTGCATATTTCATAATTTGAACTCATGTATGTTATTCTATACATATCCCAAATTTCCCCTCAACCCTCAAAATTACTTTAAATACTAGATATTCAGAGGTCGAGGGTTATCATTTTTCCCTGTATCACGCTCATAATAAAAGCCTTAAAAATCCAAAATTTTACTAGCTCTTTTATTTAATTCTTTATTTCATTAAATATATTTGTGGAAACCAGCTGGCGGAAAGCACCAGCGAGCATAATTAGGCTGGTTTCCCATAGGGGCATTGGTGGCATGTGGTTTGATATCACTAATGAGATTGGTACTTCCAAGAAATTGCCAACTATGAAAATATCAGTGATATATTCAGCTAAAGCTTTTTCAGCTTTAATGTGGGCATCTGGTAATCTAACAAACGTGGCAATATTGGTTCAGATAATCTTAGCTTTAGGATTCTGTGCTACAGTTACCCCATATGGATAGCATCGTTGAATTTTTGTGCAATTCATTCATATTGATCTTACTTTTTGGGTTAGATTTATGGATTAACAGGAGGTAGAAGACCTCCTGTGAGCATCGCCACTGATTTGGCGGCAGCTTTGCAGAGTGGACAAAAATCTGGTGTGGCAGTGCTTCTACTGCAAGCTGGTGATCACTGTAAAAATGATTCAGCATTTGGCTGTGGGGCATATAAATAGTGCGGGAATTTGGCATCCCAAGCTGCATTACAGAACTGCTAAATTTGTAGAGATGATTCTTCAATGAAATTACCTGATTTGTTGATTTCAGCCAAAATCTCCCATGGGTTCTGATTGAATTGAATTTGGGAATCAGTGTATGGTAGAGGTTTGGTTGACTAGTTGAAAGATGCATGGGATCAAACTGGGGTCCAATCCTGTGCTTGATTTGGTGGAGCGTTTGTGGCACTGGGGCGAGGAGGAGGCTGATTGGTGACTTCAGGTGTAGCTTCAGCAACAGGCTTTGGGGGAGGGGGCGGTAGGATTATGCCCCATGCCAGAACTGTCATGGGGTGCGCAGCATATTGTGGGTCAGCGGGCAAAAAATCTGATCTGTCAGAAGTAACTAAAGAGAGACACTTGCATTTTAAGTGGTCCAACTCAAAACAGGATGGGCAGTCATCCGCCCACCCTTGACGCGGGCCCAAAATGGATGGTCAGGGGCAGAAGTAATGACGTGCAGGGGGGAATCAAAATAAAATTTTTACTAGATTCAGGGCTGATTGTGGCATATGCCCAAGGAACAGCAAGGCATGTGACTCCATTTGGGACCACAACTTGTAAGATGGGGTTGGAGCAATAGGCTGCCAAAACGTCCATCAGCTCCTAGTGGAGCACCGCAGGGGGGAGTGGGGTGGGCAAACAAGCAAAATGGACCACCAAAGTGGTGTCCACTGGGAGCTGGGTCTAAATTGTGGGAAGAGAGGTGCCCTGGAATACTAGGGGCACAGTTGCCACAGTGGCGGCATCAGCTTCGCAGGTGAAGTAGATGTTGAAATACCCCTTGTAGGGGCGGAAATCAATAAAACTGGCGGGAATCATCACCACCTGTGCCATTTTGATAATGGCTTGGTCATGGCATGGGAAGAGTTTCCCATAGTCAACCCTTAGGCCATAGTTCATGTTACTCTGGGGGAGCACCAGGAGGCAGCGATGTACTGTTTGGGTATGAGTGAGGTGGGCGTTGAGATCCTTGGGAGGAACAAAATTGTCCCATGGGTTTGGTATGACTGGGTGAGCCAATCTAAGCATGTTTTCCTGCTGGACAGAAAAAGGTGGTGGAGTTTAGCCACTGCCCCACACTGGAGCAGCCAGCTGAGAATCCAAGGACATCTGACCAAAACTATGTTGTTGATCAATATTTACTTTCTTTTTTTCCAAATAATTTGCTCACAAAGTTACACCGAGTAGAAAGAGAGTATTAAAGGCACTTGGTCTAATTCAACTTAGTAAAAATTATTTAACACTAGTGGTGCTTAGTCCAAAAGGGGGTTCCACTATGCATCTTTATTTGCAAATGGGCAAACAAAGGGATTATAATAATTTGGGAAAATTATAATATGGTGTCAAAATCCTGGCGTTATTTAAGTCTCTCTGGTGCTAATGATCAGGATTTGACAATTTTAAAGAATTATGATTAGTAAAACTCGAACTTTTTGTTTAATAAACTAGGCGACTTTTTTACTAAAACTAATATGAACTAGAAAATTTTAAAGAAAAAATAAGTTGTTTTTTAAATAAGTTAATTAGTGAGGGCGACGGATTGAAAAGAGAACCCTATTGCTATGTTGCTGCTTAGTATATAAACAAACCAAGGTTTGGAGTGAGACAGCTAATAAATTCATTATAAGCTATGAGTATTTAAATTAGAAAACATAGGGCTTTGACCTATTTGAGCTCTTGAAGCTCACTTTGCTTCAACAAATTGGCCAATTAAGGGTCGATATAAGGAAGATACAATCTTTTAGGCAAGGACTTGATATATTAAGAACCAATCACTAAAGGAAAATTTTTACACTTGGTAGGATCCCCTCTGAGGCTATAAAAGGGGTGATCCCAGCATAGGTGTTTTAGCAAAATTGTTAATGGAATGGGAGGAACCTCGGATGGACTCCCCAGATTCCACCGCATGGTTGGTACAATACAACTCAATAAACTCATGGTATTTAGTTGAGAAACGTCAATAAAAGTATTGCCCTAATTCAAGTGGTTCTACTGAGAATTAGCATAGGTTTTTTCGCCAATTTTGTCCGTATCATGAACCAAAGTATTCTTATTACATAATCAAATTTCTAATTTTCTGACATTACCCCCTTCTAGAGTGTTAGGGGAAGAGTAAGGGCGCAAGAACCAGCCAGGGACAGGATTAATGGTAACTTTGTTAGCCAGGGTTTTTTTTTGAGTTTTGTCCACCTCGCTTGTAAATGATGAAAAAGGGTCTTCCAAGATAGACTCAAGCTTCTCACTTCTGGGAATGATACAATTATGGTAATAAACTACCAAGTCATATTTGGAAGGAAGGAAGAGGTTCCTGGAGCTCATTAGCAGCTTGGCCTTCTTTGGTGATAGTTTTTTCTAAATTAGTCATGGCATCTGATTGTAATTGTATGATGTGTTGGGCCAGCTTTTTAATGACTTGTTCAGGATCAGTCATGTCAGAGGAGACATCTTTGAAAAATAAAGCCGCACCCCAGGTTCCCGCCCATACTACAAAAGGAAAGGGGACATTTTGAGGATACAATGGTAGCTAATCCAGTTGGCCATGAGTGCATTAGATAAGTAAAGATACCAGTGGAGAGGGTCTGAATTGGCAATTTTGCAGAGTATTGAGACCAGGGTTCCATTAACTCTTTCTATGGCCCCATTTGTGGATGGATTGTAGGGGGCCAAGAAAAGTTGTTGTGTTCTTATAGAGGTTGCGAGGAGCTTTACCACTCTGGAATTGAAGTTTTTCTTTTTGTCACAAAGGAGGACTTTGGGCAGCCATGCCGCGTGAAGATATTTTGATGTAAAAAGGTAGTAGTAGCTTAGGCAGTCTGAGCGTGGAGAGCAACAGCTTCGACCCATTTGGTAAAATGATCAAGACCGACCAGAACATAATGATTACCACCAGTTGTATGTGTTAGAAGCCCTACCACGTCCAAACTAATGGTGTGGAAGGATTGCTGGGGCGTAGTCAGGCGATACTGATACTGGGTTATATAGCTGGGTTGCTTTTTATAAATCAGATAGGTATCCAAAACTTCAGTTATGTTCTCCATGATGCACCCCCAGTAATACCGCTCTTTAACCCACTCATAGGTTTTTCAGACTCCACCATGGCTCATGATGGTGTGAGACTACATGATCACAGGTACTCGCTTAAATAGCGGGAGATAGGGCAACCAGTTTAGCCTCCTTTCTTGTATAACTTCCCATTTTTCGCCTTGGTGTTGTGGGAGTGCCATGTGAGCTTCTTTATGTTCTGGTTCATCTCATCAGCCCTCGCGTCAGGAGTTATGAAGAGGTTATACAACACTCTCTGATTCGCTATTGTCAAGGTGTAGGGCAGGCAGCTGCGTCAACCCATCAACGTTCATATGTCTCGTCATAGCTTGATGCTCAATGGTCATATTGTAGTGTTGGAGCTCAAGAGCCTGGAGCTTCGTCCAGCCAGAGGGTCCTTCATATTTTGTAACAACTTCAAGGATGCATGGTCAGTAATCATTTTAAATAAAGTCCTGTATAAAAAAGGGTGATAGTATTTGACAGCAAGTAAGACGGCAAGCACTCCTTTGTAGTAATGCTGTAGTTACAATAAGGTTTTTTGAGCATCTTACTGAAATAAGACACAGGATGATTGACCCCATTTTCATCCAACTGAGCTTAGATAGCTCCAACGGTGTAATTGGATGCATCTGTGAACAACGTGAAAGGCTTTCCATAGTCAGGGTGTTGGATGATAGGCTTATTTTGCAATAGCTCCTTCAGGGTCTCAAACGTGGCCTTTTGTTCAGCATTCCAATGGAACGGATTGTTCTTAGCCAAGAGACATGCAAGGGGCTCACTAAGAGGGGTGAACTTGGGATGAATTGATGGTAATAACCCATCATGGCCAAGAATGCCTGTATGTCACAAAGGGTTTTGGCGCAGGCAGTTTGGATATCGCATTCACTTGTCTTAAAAGGGGTTATATCCCACCTTGAGAGATAGCGTCCCTAAGAATTCCAATTTTTTCTGGAAGAAGGTACATTTGGAGTACATCGATGAATCCCCCCCTTGGGTTGGGACCATCTAGTACTAAAAAAAGGTACATTTGGAGTGAATCACTTGATGTTAGATGCCCGCAACCATTAAAACACTTATTTTAGGTGGGTGAGGTGTTTGTTGAAGGTTTTTGAGAAAACTGTGATGTCATCAAGATAGACAATCACACATCTCAGCATGAGATCCTGAAGTATGATCCATTGCCCGCTGAAAAGTGGCAGGCGCATTGCATAATCCCTGGGGTAACCGAGTGGGTTGAAAAAGGCCCTTACTACAGATAAGGGCACACTTCCCCTGATCCTGAGGAGAAAGGTCCATCTGCCAATATCCACTAGCCAAGTCCATGGCAGAAAAAACTTGGACCCAGAGAGTTGGGCCAGAACATTGTCAATACTGGGGATAGGGTAGGTGTCCTTCTTGGTGATGTTGTTCAGCTTATGGTAGTCCATAACAATTCAAAGACCTCCATTTTTCTTCTTCATCAATAGAAGCGGGGATGACCAAGGACTTTGTGACTGCACCAGCATCCCAGCGTCAAACAACTGTTTTAGCTCCGTCCATATATATAACCCCTCAACTTTTGATTTATGATAGGGTTTGGAGTGGATGGGATGAGCATCCCCAATGTCAATGGTATGCGTCCAACCCTTCATATGTCCGTAGTCATTATCAAATTTTGAGAAGATATCGCTATAAGACTTCAATAAGCTATGAACTCTGTTAGCTCTGAAGGGGTTAGATCATCAGAAATTTGAACTGTGGGTAGAGTACATAACGATTGATCAGCAGGTAGGCTAATATATGCTGTAGACCTGATACAGTGAACTTGTTTTTTAGTACTAGATGGTAGAGTGAACTTGTTTAATGTCCTCAATTGGGACCAGCAGGCCTCTTCCAATCTCCTGATGCTTCTTGACGACCATGTCCTTGTTGGTGAGATTCCCCAACAAGTGATTAAGTGTTAAATGCTAAGCTGGGTCTAGCACACCTGGCAAGACTCTAGGCTCAAGAGGGTTAACTCGTCAAGGCTGATTAGGTGCAGTAGACCGTTTTGGGGGATTTGTAGGGTAATCTTCGTGTCTCTACTCTTTTTTCCCAGCTTTGATGACTACTTCTTTGGATGCATATAAAGGGATACCCTCTAGGACGTCCACTGAATCAGGCAGCTTTTTTGTAATACGCCCCACAGTGGTGTAATGTAGGGATAAGACGGAAGAAGGATACTCAACTGTGCAAAAATATCATTTTTATTAACTCTTCATTGGTCAGAATTAGAGGAAACTCATAGTTAAGAAGGGAAGATAGCCCCGCTTCAAGTTTAATACCCCTTCAAATCAGAGCATGAACTGGGTACCAATGAGTAGTACATAAGTGTTGTTGGCCAAAGCCACCTCTGGGAATGCAAGATGAGCTTCCTAAAACGAATGGGCAGAGAAGAGCATGCTCCGATGGCGCAAGTGCTGTTTGGCCCTGAAGTCCCAAATTCTTATGTATAGTCGAGGTCAGTGGCCAGCTTAATTATTTCATAAGTTTGGATGACACACCGTTCACTGGGGACCTAATGTCAAGAATACCCTAACCAGCACTCCATTAAAAATGACCTCCAATTTGGTTAAAGTTCCACCCAAGTTGGGGGAGTGTCAAGAGAGTGTCTATAGCTCTCCAGTTTCCAGCAAGCTGGTGCGCTGTGCACAGCCAGAAAGACAGAAAACTCCTCGTCAGGATTATGGTGAGAAGGGCACCTAATGGCGCCAGACAAAATAACCCATTGCAAGGGAGTATAACGTGGTCTAGAGTAGTTGAAAACAGATAAACAGAAACACTTGGGTGGGCTCTATGGGGGATCCCATATTCAAGCTGAGATCAATAAAGGAGGGTTTGAGTGCCTCAGTTTGGAGGGAAGCAAGGGGTCCTAACGGTGCACTTGATCTTGTAGATACTTTAATAAATATATAATGGCCAATGTTGTTAAAGACCTCCTCAAGGAGGTCCATGAACAGGTTTTCATTAGTAACCATAAATTGTAGAAATGTAAACAAACTGGAGATTTGTCTATAGGAAGACAACTAATGAGGAAGGTTGGTATTGAAGAATCATATTTAAACAATTTAGGAGGAATTA
Organism: Massospora cicadina; assembly: GCA_022478985.1. NCBI lineage: Eukaryota > Fungi > Entomophthoromycota > Entomophthoromycetes > Entomophthorales > Entomophthoraceae > Massospora > Massospora cicadina. Next base: position 60,143 of record JAKSZP010009631.1, on the reverse strand, counting down.
ATTGATTGATGGATATGGTACTAAGCCCAGACGCATCAATAAGTGCACGCTTTCATTGGGCAGAGTACTATAGCTGATAAACGATTAAAATTGGTTTATCAATCAAAAGTAAGTCGATTTGAGTTGTAAATTTTGATAATTGAACAGGTTTCAAAACCCCATATTCCTATCAATCAAACTGAACCAACATGGTTAGTAAGGTAACATGTCCATTTTAACGATAAAGCCATAACATGGGTTGGGCGTTATGCAATTCACCTGGATTAACTTGGACATATCTTGCCTGCACCAAGCGTTGGTCCAAGGTGTGCTTTAGGTCAAGAAGGTCCTTCAGCTTGAACTTTTAGGCCTCCTGAGTCCAGCTTTGTCTTGGCTGTTGGTACCCTCAACTAAGTCATATAAACATGACAGGGAGAGAGTGAGGAGCATTTTAGATAAAAAGTAGAGGCAAGTTTTTTGGCAGTTTCAGGGTACCTCTCTTAAGTTGAATGCATGGTATGAACATACTGGTAGATCAGATCATTGTGGCTGTGAGATTTTGAGGATTTACTCTCTTATTAGATATAAATCTGTTTCAATAGTTGGGAAGAGTTTTAGCTGATGTATCCTCTTTTATGCTATGTGCCTTATGGTATTTCATAATCATTCAGAAGCTCACAAAGCTAAACAATAATACTTGACTCTTTTGGTCACCTCTGGTATTTTTCTCTCTCTAATCAGGTACTCTCCAGACTCAGGTAATAATGAAAAGCTCCCTGAGTGCTTGCCTACACTTCTTAATATGAAGATTGAATTAATGTAAGATGATATAAGATGTAAATATGATTCAGTGGAAAGATGATGATTTTATTTTAGAGCCAGGAACTAGTATTCTATACTTCTAGGGCATCTTCTGGCCATACTCATCTATTATATGAGCTCATTAAAACCATGCCAATATGCTATAGATTATGAAAGTGGTATAAAAAATCCAATGTTAATTCAGCCATTGAATAACGAAATTTCAATTGTTTCAGCCCTATTCGAGGCAATACTAAGCTCATAATCAGGAAAAAATTTTAGGCCTAATATTAGTACTTATGTGGTGTATATTCGCCTCTCAATTAAACTGATTACATTTTGTCATACAGATTATGAAATACAATAAATGAGAAGAAAAACATATAGAATTTAGATAGTGATGCGCCCCTAATTGGGACGTCAGAAGGTCTAAAAAGTATTAGGTACTCTCTATTTGGGCCATCCATGTGCAAGTACTATTGTGCCAATTACAATAATCAACACGCATAAAAATGAGAATTCACTAATTATAAATATATTAGATTCAAAGGTGCAATTTAAATTGTGCCATAGATTCATCTGGTTCACCCAAGTGGATCTCATAATTGGCTATAATAATATTATATCATAGCTATTACTAGTTATGATAATCAGGACGATTCAAGTACAATCAAGGCAGATTTAGGATGAATCTAATTATGTGAATAATTTGGGAAGGATCAAAGGGTCCATTGATAGAAGTAATCTAACAGCATTTGTGGTTTTCTCAAAAGGTTTTTTTCAAGTTAACCATCAAAATCTAACAGTGGCAATGAGCTGGTCGCCATCAATAACAGTGTTATTAAGCTCCAGACCCCTCAACACTTTCCAGAGATGAGTTTGATGGTGGATATTAACCCAATTCACTATCTGGGTTCAATTGGACATGTACCTCCACTTCACCTGGGGCTCCTAAGCATAATGACCCATATCTTCACCATCCCCTTCAGATTCATCATCAGAGGGGTTATTGATTCATGTTAGGGAGTTCATAGGGTTGAAATAGGTTCAGGGCTTCCCTTATGGCAGGATAGATCCTGCGTTGCTCCACCATCTTATTAAATTTTGGGGAAGGTGTTAAATTTGTCACAGCTCGATTTTTGACCTTCAAAGTAGGGGTTTGTGCTCCCTCATGGAGACAGGTTTTAGACTAGAGTTAGCCAAATGAGAGGTCAAGGGAGATAACGTCCTAGAAGTGGAGGATTTAACTATGCCAGCTCTAAGTTGATTAGTGGCAGTGTGCTTTTGTAAAACAGGCAGTTTTGCTTTTGTGACCTGGTCATTTAACCCATTGTTAGCTGAATCTATTGGCACCCTAGAAAGGGGTTTAGGCTTTGTTGATATTTTGTTATGACTGGATGATAAGCTATAGTTCCGGCAGATCATAATTTAGATTTGAAGAGAGCCTTAAGATTGAGCAATTTATCATGTCAACGCAAAGTGCATCGACCAGAGTAATTATGGTTTGGCAAATTGAGGGATTTTGCCAAAGCCTTGATGATAGAAAAAAACTCTAAAGTGATAGTGAATAGAGAATTAAAAAGTTGGGACCATCTAGTACTAAAAAATAGAGAATTAAAAAGCAGAACGTGTTGAATCTGCCAAGGAATACCAAAGATTTAGAGTTGAGCGTGAGAGTGTGAGGATGAAGGTTTTTTGATGAAGAATGAAGAAATAGTAGGGAATTAATGTAAGTGGCTTTAGTTTAAATATTTAAATAAAGTGCTCTCATCAAGGCAATAGCTCCTTATTAAGTCTTTACTACTATTTTTCTAGGCCAGCGATTCTCATATTGATCGTCTGTTGCTCAGTGGGTTTACCCTGTGCAACTCATTTGTTGTAATCAGCCAAATCCGTTAAAAGCCAACAGTGGTGCTCACTACAGGGGGGCCCATTGATTTAATTTTTATTTAACTTCATATTGACTACTCAATATTGCAACTGGTTCCCCTTGACGGGGTACTTCCCCAGTTTATTGACTTGTCACAATATGCAGAACTAAAGCTTGTCTTGGATACACTACTCCAGGCTCAAAAAAGCTTTTATGTGAAATTAAAAATATTATTAATCAGCTTGCCATGGCTTTTCACCAACTTCACCTGGTGGGTGTCCAAACCAACCAAATTGCTGATCTTGTGGGTGACAATAATGAGTGGCTATACTGTGCAGAGTGTAAATTAAATTAGGTTGTTAGGGAAGGGGAGGTCTTCAGCGTCAAGCTGGCCCCATTTCATCCTGACGGAAACATACATGGGTTTTTCAAGCATTTTGAATTTGCTGTGGAGGGGGCTTCCAATCGGTGGAAAGCTAAACTTATATTATCCGCGTTGGACGTTGCAAGTGTTGACCAGGTCACATGTTACCTTAGGAGTAGTAATTTAACCTACCCAGAGGGGAAGGTGAATGTGATCTATATGTTTGGGGGCAAGTAGAAAATGGTATAGCGCAAGGCAGAGTTCTTAGCAATATTTTTAAAAATAAGTCTTTTGTGGAGTACTTCATTGCAGAGGCACATGTGTTGATGGGAGCAAATTTTTAACTAATAAGGAGGTGGGCGTAGCAATGATGGCGGCTGTTAAGCCATACCAAGAACTGAATAATGCTATGTCCCACATTCTTTAGGAAGATGGGGAGCTATAAAAAGTTGTTGGTCATTTGAACCGTCTATCCATCACTTTTAATGCTCCCAATGTGGAACAAAAAAACCTGCAACTGCTACCAAATCCCACCAGATATGGGACACTAACGACTTGATTATAATCCGCTGGGGACACACATCCACTTAATGCTCTCATGAGTCCTTTCTGCCCCCATTTTACTCAGCCAGTTCGTCATTAGCCACATTACCATCAGGAAATTAATTTCAGCTCTGGGTCTATGGGGGGAATGTAGAGATGAATCCGTTTATAATACTTATTTTTCATGTGGCCAATGAGGCCATTATGTGGCTAGATTTCAAGGCAAACAGGATGTTCATGCGCTACCAGTTTCCCTAAATGACTTTGGAAAAGGGCAAGTGGAGTAGAGATGGGGTGCTTTATTTTCACTAACTCAAACCTAATTGTCCTTGATGATTACCATGGTTTTTGATGACAGTTCCGATACTCAATCTGATGATTTATTATATCAACAGATCCCTTACAATATATTGGCCACAAGATGAGGGAGAGACCCCAACAACACTGACACGAAGTTCTGCTTAGAGGCAAAAAAAGCCATATATCTGGCAAATATTTAAGTGGAATGGTACAGTCAAAGGCAAACCTTCAACACATTTCACAGCTTTAGAGGGGGTGGAAGTGGCGATTCCAGTAGAGAAAATTGCCCAGGAGTATATGCATGCTGTCACTAGTATTCTCACTTCTCTGAATAACCAAAAGCCCTTGGATGTTTATGTAATAAGCACAAATGGTTCTTCTTATTTGGAGTGTACATACTGTGACATTTTTGTACAAAATACCAAAATTAGGGCGATTATTGATACAGGGGTCGCACCAATATAATTATACCGAGCTCATAGCTAGGCTTACGCTGAAGCCTGATGTGGAACACAGAGTAGCATATGGGACCGCAAGGCACAGAGCACGTGTCAGAGGACACTTACAGCGTGCTGCCTTTGAGGTTTGAGTCGGTTGGGGCATCTGCTACATCTGTGGTTCTATCTAATAACTATTATGATATGCTGATTGGGCCATGTTCATGTGGCAATTTGGGGCTGAGGTCAATATGGCAGAAGAGATCATTAGCATTTTAGGGCAACAGATCCCCATTTACTTTACCTTCAGTGGAATTTCAAATGACTCCATAAGCTCCATCCAAATAAATTATGCGTACAGTGACTGGGTGATTCCTGTTCAATATCAGTTGATGAAGTGGAGGACCCAAGTGTAACCTAAGTAGATTTAAAAATACATTGATACTCTGCTGTGAGCTTAAAGTGCTTTAAGCATACCTTCAGGGCAACAGGTCATAATAGGGATGGAGCTCAAAATAAATATCCTGGAAGGTCTATTTGATGAGATTATGGGACCCTATCAGCAATCTCAGCTCAAACCCCTTGTGGCTCCTGGTCTCCTGTTACCAGGGCAGGGGGAAGTGAAGGTGTTGATAGAAAACCTTCATAAGGAACCTATGAAGATGCAAAGGCATCAAGTGGTGGCTTATCTGCATCTAACTCCTATTGATGAGGTTCCCTTTATATATGACTTTGGTTTGTGGGATGATCAAGTGTTACCATTAAAAGCCACATCCTTCATATTGACTGTGGTTCTGCGTGAAGATCTAACTGGCCTGTCAGAGAATCAGAATATCTGGGTGACGGATCTGTTTGTGAAATATCAAAGCATTTTTTCATCAGGCGGCCACATGAGATGTGCCCATGGGATTGTGCATCAATTGGACATTGGGGATCACCCTCCTATCTGGTCAAGGCTATCCGTTACTCCAAGGTGGCGAGAAGGAGTTTTATCCACTGAGATAGACAAATTGGTTAAACAGGGAATGGTAGAGCCGTCAAAGAGCCCCAGGCATCCACAGTTTCAATCATCAAATTGAGAAATGGCTCCAGTCAAGTAGTAATCAACTATCAGAAGCTTAACAGTATTACAAAAGAAATACTCATACCCTCTTCCGGAAATTGATGATGCATTATATTGGCTGGGTGGTGAAAAATATTTCTCCACTATGGACTTGATATTGGGGTACAGGCAAATTGAGTTGTCAACTGTGGAACAAGAGAATTGCGCTATAATCACCTCAAAAGGGTTGTTTCAGCCTACAATATTCCACAGGGTTTTTGCAACGCCCCATCTACGTTCCAGCGGGCTATGGATACTATTTTTGGGTGATTTGAAGCTGCCATGTGTTTAAATTCATCCATGACAATATTAATGTGTTCTTGGAGAAATTCACAGAAACCTCAATCACCTGGAACTAGTGTTCCACTAACTTGCTGAAGCTAACATCAAAATTAAGCCCCAAAAGTGCCACCTCTTTAAGGAGCAGTTGGAATATCTCAGGTTTGTGGTAGACTCCAAAGGGCTTAGTACTCAGCCAGAAGAGATGGAAGCTATATAAAAGATGCCTCAGCTGGGTAATAAACACAATATTCAAGTGTTTTTGGGGTAGTTGGTTACTACCATCAGTTTATTCCCAACTTCAGCTGTATTGGTGCTCCACTCTTTGAGGTATTATAGAAGAATGCCACCTTCGACTGGATGGAACAACGTCAAAACGCTTTCAATGTTCTACAAACTGTATTGGCTAGCGCGCCCCCTTTGCAATACCCTAATTTTGAGAAGGAATTTATTATACAAACGGATGTATACCATTCCGCTGTAGGGTTCATGCTATCCCAAAAGGATGATGATGGTATAGAGCATCCTGTGGCATATTGTAGACAAAGCTTAACAGGTCTTAGACAAATTACACTGTGACTGAGTGGGAGTGCTTAGCGGTAATATAAGCATATTTACAGTTTTGGGTACACCTTCACGAGGTGAAATTCAAAGTGGTAGTAGATCATGCATCCTTAAGCTGGCTGCAGAATATCTGTGAACCTGAAGGATAGCTCGCATAATGGCCTTGAAGCTCCAATCATATAACTTTAAGATTGTACACTGACCAGGGGCAAACACCAGAATACGGTTTATTTAACACAATTACCAACGGTTTGTTATAATGGCGAATTTGGCAGACATAATGTACAGAAAGATAATTGTGGGCAAATATCACGATGAGCTGCCACAGGTGATCAAATTGCTGGATGGGCTATGACGGGATACCTTTGTGCACTATGTGGAACTTTATAAGCGGATTGGAAAATCAATGCTGACTTTTCCAAAACCTTCCTCTAGACTTACAATTATTATGGATGCTCATAAAGCGGTAAGTAATGGTGGGTTGCAAAAAACGCTGGTGTTCTTATGACCCCATTACTTTTGGGAGAGTATGCATTATAATTTGCTCAAAACGGTTGCTTTTTGTCACCAGTGCGAAGTGGATAGACCATTCCGCAGGAAGACCACCTGCCAGCTGGTTAAGCCATGTTTTTCATGGCATTCTGTTTCTCTGATGTGGTGGAGCCTCTGCATACTGGCGCAAACTGCTCCAGATATATAATAGTAGCCATTGACCATTTGACAAGATGGGTGGAAGCAAGGGAAAATAATGATTTAGGGGCTGTAACCACCATTAAGTTCATCCTGGAGTGTGACATAAAGCAACATGGATGTTCGTCATTTCTCCTCTAACAGGCAATGAAACCAAAAATCAAATCACATATCCTGTCCAAATTGAACAAGCCAATGGTAATCTGCAGGGTCTTGACTACACCCTACCACCCTAAATCTAATGGAATGATAGAACGGGTCAATGGAATCTTGGTCAATGTTTTACACAAGCTTTTAAAGTATTGGCCTTCATAATGGAGTACTCTCTTATCCAATGCTGTCTTCATGTACAATATTAGCTACCACTCAGCAACTGGAAAGAGCCATTTCCAACTGCTTTATGGAAGACATCCAGCGTTGCCAGAATTGCTTTATTCCTGTTTGGAGGATACCGGCAGAGTCAAGCCCCAACACTATTTGTCATCCCTAACAGACTCGCTGATTAAACTCCAAACTGAAGCATATTTCATTAGTCTAGTACAATAAGATTTGTGATCAGGCGGACGTTCAATGTAGATGCAGCAGCCTCCCCGTTTGGGTGGAAAGATCTTGTGCTGTTTCATCACCAACATGGGTTCATAAGAAGAATTAGTTTGCCAGCATATGAATTGCTGTTTTGAGATAATTGAGAAGATTGGGGTTGATGCCTACACTAATAAGGAACCCACAGGTGGCCAGATTGTAAATTAAATTACACGCAAAGCTCTTTTGGCCATAAAAGCAATAGGAGCTTATTGTTCAGTCAAGGAGGGTAATGTCAAGAATCTGATATGACTGGACAAAAGAAATATAGTTCTGACAGATTGTAATTTAGATTTGAAGCAAGCCTCGAGGTTGAGCAATAGATTATGTCAATGCAAAGTGCATCAATCAAGTAAATAAGGTTTAGCAAATTAAGGGAATTCTGCCAAAGCCTTGGTGATAAAACGATACCCTAAATTTGATAGCAAATAGAGAATTACTATGGAAAACATGTTAATTCAGCTGAGGAATACCAAAGAATAAGAGTTGAGCATGAGAGTGAGGAGGAAGGTTTTTGGACGAATAAAGAAGATGTAGGTAAGTAACAGAAGTAGCCATTAGTTTGAAATATTAAAAAGAAATTGTCTCATCAGGGCAATTGCTCATTATTAAGTCTTAATTAATATTATTTATCAAGGCCAGCGATCCTCATATTGCTCATCCATTGCACAATGGATTTATCCTGTGCAACATGTTTGGCGGAATCAGTCAAATCCGCCAAAAGTTAACAGGCTTAGGAGAAGGTGTTGAACTACTTGGGAAGGCTGCTCTGGAGAAAAAGATGGCCAAGGAAAAGGGATGACTTCTTTTTACCAACTGGGTTTTTTGAGCTGAAGAGAAAGGAGAGCACTGCCCTGTCATGGCCATTATCATCTGGCTATAGTTATGGGTAAGAAGAAGCACTTTGTGATGGCAACTCTTCGGGAGCAGGCTTTAAGAGGAAAACAGCCATAGTAAAGGCTAAATTTTTCAAAGTAAATGCTCGTCTTAGAGAACCTAGCATCAGGTCATGTTCATAGATATCAGCCACTGCTAGCAAGGCCTCATCTATATCTCGTACATTTTTAAAAGAGCGCTTTATGGAAGAGAGATGCATCGCTAATGAGGGATGAGACGCCAAGACAGCCAAGATAGCCGCAATAGCATCGTCTAGGGGTAGTATTTTTGCAAGAAGTAAAGGTTGAGCCTTATTGTAAAAGCGTTCACAAAAGAGGCGATTGATTCTCTCTGTTGTAGGCTAAGGCATATAAAGCCTGTTTTGCCTTTTCAAACTTTGTAGGGAGCCAAACTTCTCAGTGAGTGCTTGCTTAACCTCCGCCCAAGTGCTGATGGTGGCTATGTGTGAACCATTATTTCCTGAGCCCAAAACTCAATCAGGGAAGGAGGTACTTAACTTAAGATGGCCAGTTGCTCCCTCCATAGCAACTTCATACATAAAGAGAAAAGAAGCAACACTTCCCTCAGCTGGGGTAAACTTGTCCCTAAAAGGGGGTATATGGATACTAGGGGAGGCCCCATGAGGACCTTGCAAAGAGTGCAAATCGAGCCTTTTTAGGCGAGACAAAGCACTGGCTAGCTGGAGTTCAAGAATGGCTAGCTGGGGGTTTATTTCCGCAGGGAGGTCGTGAGGTTACCAACCCCACCAACCTCTATTTAATTTGTTGTTTTTTGAGGTATACAGGTTCCCCTGTAGTGAGCACCACTTGTTGAAATCCTGGCGTTATTTAAGGCTCAATGGTGCTAATGGAACAGTATTTGACAATTTTAAAAGAATCAGGAGTAGTGAAACCCAGACTGTTGTTTAATAAACTAGGCGAATTTTTTAAAAAAAACTTATATAAAACTAAAAAACTTCAAAGGGGAAATTAAGTTGGTTTTTAGGACTTTTCTTTCCACTTACTATCACTTTTATTAATATGATTCAATTCAAACAGCATAATTTGATAATCAACACCAGGCGAGATAAGTATGAATAATAAGGTAAAGAGCTGGGCAAACGCGGTAAAGGGCAGTGGACCCAGACCTGCACCGCTCAAAGGTACCAAGCGCACAGGTAAAAACAAAAATCTCAGCAAAAATAAAAAACCTGAGGTGGCGCCTCCCACGGGTCTCATCAATCTTTTGGTAAAATACTGTAGCTATTTGGAAGTATCCCAATCGCAACCACTGTCATCAGTGGAACATAGGATATGAGTTTTCCTGGGAGTAGAAACACTGACAATGTGGGAAAAGTTTGGTGAAGCCCAATAAATTTTTTCCCACATGTGGTGTACTTAACAACCCATACTATCCGCAGAGGTTGGGTAGATCTTGGGTTCAAAACTGCAGAAGAAACAAACAAAGCAGCGAAAGTCAGAGTGGTACTTGACCTTTCTGGAGGACAGCAATTGGTCCCAACCAAATGCACCTGTTAGACTGAATCCAAGGACATCTTCATAATCTTTGACTATCTTCTGACCACACTGGCATGCACAGTAGTCAAAAGACATCTCTGAGAAGGCTTGAAAGCCTACGGAGATATTAAAAAATTTGAAAAGCAACAGTTACAGATGATGCTGACCCTTAGCACAGGGAAGGCAATAGTAATAATTTCACCAAACCAGGATGTGGTAGAGGATATTACAAAAATTCCCCCACATTGCATCCTTCACAATTGATGGGAAAAATCCCAGCTGTTCCACGCAACAGTGGAAAGCGCACCTCCCATTTGCAACCACTGCCAGGCCTTTGGGCACAAGATTCATGCTTGCCTCATAAAGGAAGGACTGAGAGAAATGTAATTCTGTGAGGAGGAAATGTGTGAAGATAACTCAGAATATGCCAAAATCAAAGATACCACACAAGCCTTCAACTGGGGAGAGCATGGGCAATATAAAATTATTGACCCTATTTCCTAAAAAGAATAAAAAATGGCCAAACAAGCTCACAAGCTGGCCGCAGCCAAGGCAAAGGCATCAGCGGAATCAAACATATTGCTGGAGCAGATCCAGGAAGACATGGAGGAATTCGAGTCCATGAAATAATTAGATCCTGCGGAAAACCATACACCCAATCTGACCAGTTTGAATTTGGCAGAACCCAATTTGGAATTGAATGCAGCAAGATTGGGGTTCAGTGCACCAACAAAAATTATGGAATTTAACCCAATTGGGAAGGAAAATCAACAATGGAATGCACAAGAAAATAATGTGGCCAATATAAATCCACAATTGTACCACATTAACATATCAAAACCAAGCAAAGCCAAGAGAGGAGCAAAAACTGCGGTGATGAAGGGGGCAGAATACACCCCAACTCATACTCATGGTTATGCTCTCCGCAGCATAGGTGCAGTGGAGAGTAATGTGAGCGAGGGAGTAGGGCCAGGGGGCCCTGCTAACCACTCCTGAGGCTCATCGGGCATCTCAGTAGAGATAGGGACGCCAAACATAGCGAGACTCAAGGCCTTAACATCCCAGGCCAAGAACTTGAGTCTCCTACAAAACCCACCTGTGGATATCCTGGAAGTGCAGGAAACCCACTGTCCACAGGGAGAGGAGGAGGCATGGGAAAAATGCTCCTCCCAACAATTTTGTTTTGGTTGCTCCACTGTGGGGTGATAGTACGTGTGAACCAAAACTTTAAATTTATTAACAAAAATTCATTCCTGAATGGCCTTGTACTCGCTGTAACCTTCTCATGGCACACCAATTTGTACACAATAGCCAGTGTTTATGCCCCAAACGGTGCACATGACTGAAGAGAATTTCTCAAAGCCCTAACACAACTAAATCTATCAGCAAATCCTATCATAAAGGGAGACATGAACTGCTGGATTAACCCAGAGATGGACTGATGGCCATACACAATGGAGATACCACAATGACAAGTGGAACTCTGAGTACTAAAGGCCACCCTGGGACTATATGATCCACCGCCAAAAAAGCAATCCCTGCTACAAAACATGACTCGTCCACATTTACACAATGGTACACTTGTCTCTATGTCAAGGATAGACCTAATACTCGCACTAATAATTTTCTGTCACCAAATTCAAAAATTTAAAACTGCAAAAATCAAATTCTCTGACCAACAGCTTATTTCAGTGTCTTACAAACTGGCGGAACTAAGTACCCAAGCACCCAGATGGTGCATAGTATGCCCAGAAAGTTTAGCTGACTCAGAATTTCAATCCTGGATAGAGGAAATATCTCAACCTGGGTTTTTAAACACCTTTTTGCTCAGACCCACTAACCACCTGGGAAAACTTCAAAAAATCAACAACCCAACAAATTAAACATACATCATCTAGAAGACACAGGGAAGTTTCAGCCATTATCAAACACATATTGGCTGAAATTGGCCATCTAGAAAATAACATACTAAGAATGGGATACAGCCATGAATGGGGTCACAAATGGGCGGAGGTTTCTGCTCAGCTAAGCACCCTGATCAACGAACACCAACACTTTGTTGAAGTTCAACATAAAGGCAAAAACATAAGAGATGGATAAACTTGCTTGAGCTACTTTTTCTGCCAATTCAACGCCAGGAAAAATATGATAGCTTGTACACAGGTCCATTGACCGGAAAAATCCATAGCAGAAACACCCAAAGAAGTCACGACCAAAATGCACAGGTTTTATATGAAATTGTATAAATTTGAGCCAGTCAAACCAGAAAAAATCGAAAAATTCCTTATAAGCGCACACATCAACACCGCAGTTTGACATAACAATTTAATTCACCTAGTATTGCGCGAGGAATTATAGGAAGTATTATGCGGTGCACCAAGAGGGAAGTGCCCTGGACCTGATGGGATTCCCTATGAATTTTATATAAAATATTTTAATAACATCTAACATTCTTATAGCTTCAATGAACAAGTGTATCATGGAAACATGCCTCCTACCTAAAGGCAAAGAAGCCTACATGGTCACTTTATTCAAGAAAGGAGACAAATTAGACCTATCCAACTGGCGCCCAATTTCCCTACCCAACACAGATACAAAAATTTTTACAAAAATTATGGCTGAACGACAAAGAGAAATTGCAACTGATGCGATATCCCCATCACAATATGGATTTGTCCCAAGAAGATCCATATGGGATAACATCCACACAGTTGCAAATGTCTGCCAGTCCAAAACCTCTGGAGCACTTGTCTTTTTAGACCAACAAAAGGCATACAACAGGGTGAACTGGACCTATCTTAGGGCCTGCCTTCAAAAATATAAGCTTCCAAATAGATTTATAAACTGGGCAACGTTGTTTACAGCTTCAGCAAACTTGGCTGTGCGGGGAGCAGGCTTCTTAACCAACCCAGTTATCCCACAGAGAGGACTAAAACAAGGAGACCCTTAAAACTCTACTCTACAACTTTAGCCTAGACCCCCTAATCTTAAATACAAACATACTTCTCAAAGGAATCTACCTCAAAGGGTCAACCACCAGTCAAAATGATGGCCTTCACTGATGATTGTGTGGTGGTCATATCCAACAATCAGGACGCTTGCAGAATTGAGAAGATAATACAAGACTATTCAGCCATAAGTAACACATCACTTAACACTGAGAAAACGAAAAGTATACTCCTGGGGAAATATCAGACCCAGTGGATGCCATCTTCACAGGGCCAACAAGCTAGTACAACATCAAGACTCCTGACCAGACATAGGAGGCGAAAATTAGCAACGACCTCACTGAAACTTCCATTCATCACCATTTCAACAGCTGGCCATGTTCGTCACTTGGGAGTATGTTTGGAAGCAGGAGGTTACGCCAACTCCATGATGGAAAATCAATTATTGGACAAAATAACAAAACGCATTGCCTCCTTACATGACCACCAAACAGGTCTAACAGGTAGGGTCACAGTAGCCAACTCTATGATTTTATCAATAATATGGTTCATAGCCCATGCAATCGCTTTCTCAACATCTTTTTTTAATACAATTCACGCCCTATTATAAGGATGGCTATGGTCCAACAACAACCCCCCTGTACGCCTTAAAACCCTATTTGGCTCTAGAATGAACGGAGGCATGGGGCTTACTAATTACGTAGAGCAAGCAACCCATATACTGGGATCCTGGATAGCTCAGATGACTAGCCCAGATCTTCCAGATACACACTGGGCCAGAACAACAAGATATAACTTCACACGTGCACTACAATTAAGATACCCATATCACCCAAACACATTAATCAAGTATCTGGTATCCCATCCTACAGCTGCAGGACCACATGGCACTCCTGCACATTTCAAGCGACTACTCCTAGCCATGAGAAGAGTGACATGGCGGATTCACATAAATGAACAAACCAGTCACCAATGACGCCCAATGCTAACTCACAGAAATGAGATCAATGATCAAATAGTCACAGACAATATAATAAGCAAAAGCCCAAATACCATAGCCAGGATAGATTACATGGACCATATGGACATACTCTACATTATGGAGACCCAAAGAAGAGTATGGAGATACACACATCACCCTCCACTCCAACCCAGGATAAGAGCGCATGTATGGAGGTGCATGAGGAGAGTATACCAAACAGCTGAACGGTCAAACGCCAATCACACCTCATGTGCAATATGTGGTCAGTAAGGAAGCCTATCCCACCGTTTAGAATAATACCCAATATCAGTGGCGGTATGGAAAGAGGCCATGCGCCTTTTTGGTGGGTGCACAAAATATGCCCACATTGTCAAAATACGCCCGCATAAAAATTTTTAAAATACCCCCCTTATGGTGAAACAGTTTTTGAAAAAGTAGTCGAGGAAGATAAAATTTACTCAGAAGATGAGTTATACGAACTTCAATTGACAGAAGCATTTTTTTAAAGGGTATTTTGCAATTATGAGACACAAAATATCTTTCTTGCCCGATGTAAGTTGATACCAAATAGTGAAGTCTGTGACAAATGTCAAGGTTGCCAGACCATGAGGTATGTTAAAAGGGCCTCCTCCAATGATGGTTATATATGGAATTATAAAAAACCATGCACATCATCTAAAAATGTAAGATATGCGACTCAATTTAATTGTCAAAAGTTGGAGTTAAAACCATATCTTATATTATGTACAAGTATATTAAAAATGTATCTCTTGTCGACATTACATATGAGCTCCAAGTCAGTAGGAATACTGTAACCTTTTATTGCGAGTTGGCAAGAAAAGCCATTCTTGAGTTTGCCAAATCATCCAGCGAGAAAATTGGTGGATGGGAGGCGGATGGTTCTTCTAAAAAGGTTGAAATTGATGACAGTTTTAATGCGGGCATATTTTGATAATGTGGGCATATTTTGTGCACCCACGCCTTTTCTGCCAAGAAAATGGACATCCATTCAGCCTAGCAAGGAACATGTTCGCTATAAACATGGACTCTCCTATCCACCCATCTCTCAGGGCACTAATAGTAGCAATAGCACTATGGACATACATACAATAGTACTTGAATTGTTCACAGGAGCAGTGCCAACAGTCCAAGAAGCCATTTATCGCTTCCACAGCCATATTGGAACATTTCCAAGCATGGATGTTTGGACATATGACCCATAACAGAAGGACAATCAACACATGGTTCCCCATATGATTCCTAAAAGTTGATCCTTTCCTTCACACATGATGCATCCAAGAATAAGCCAGCATAACTCCCCTTCCCTACTGTCCTAATATTGGTGATCCTGAAGACAACAAGAGGGGCCTTGAACCCTCTGGGGTGTCTTTATTTGTCGAATTTCATTAGTTTTTTTCACTATATCAGAAGTGCTTGTCCCCTGGTCAACCTTCCTTAAATAAATAAGTTGGTTTTTAGATAAGCTTAATAGTGAGGGCGACGGGTTGAAAAAGAACCCTATTACTATGTTGCTACTTAGTATATAAACAAACTAAGGTTTGGAGTGAGACAACCAAAAAATTCAGTATAAGCTATGAGTATTTAAATTAGAAGTATAGTGGTTTCACCTATCAGAGCTCTTGAAAATCACTTTGCTTCAATGAAATGAACAATGAAGGGTCAATATTAGGTAGAAACAGTCAGTTAGGCAGGGACTTGATATATTTGAACTTATCACCGTTGGTAAAAAATTTAACATATGGTTGGCCCCCTCTGAGGCTATAAAAGGGTTGGTCCCCACGTAGGTCTTTTGGCTAAAATTTATAATGGAAAAAGGAGGAACCTCGGATGGACTCCCCAGATTCTGCTGCATGGTCAGTGTGATCCAACTCCATAAACTCATGCCATTTAGCTGAGAAGCATTTATTGAAGTATTGCCATTATTTAAGAGCTTCCACTGAGAAGAGGCCAGGTTCTTTTGGCCGATTTCATTCATATCATGAAGTGAAGCACTCTTCTTACATAATTGGACTTGTAATTGTCCATAAATGTCACCTCAGATTTCAGCTTAGGAATCTATATCAAAAGGCGAGGAATCTTTGGATAAACTTTTGCCTGGCGCCCAATTTAGCTGGTAGACCATGGCGGAAAACATTGGGTAGGAGCATCAGCAACTTGAGGCATAAGGAGGTATAATTGTGGGTTTTCTTCATTTATGAGGCCTGCAGTGTCCTTTGCCTTAACGTATTGAGTAAGTTGAGGCTCAGCAAAAGTGATGAGAGCTGGCACACAAGTGAACGACTTGATGCGCTGGCAGGTTTGGGGATAATTGGGGTCAAACAAAGAAAATTTTTTGATGCGTTAATGCAGGCGTAGCTCACTTCAAAAGTGAGCTCCTCAATTTCATATCTTGCATCCTCATCAAAATCATGGGGAAAATTTGGTATAGGAATAACCTCAAGAAGAGATTCCATCGCCCACAGAGATGATGGCGGAGGAGAGTGTTGGCTGAAGCAGCTGCTGCTTCTACAGCCCTTTTATGTATATGTTTATAACTAAGGAAACCGTTTTTAGATTAAAATGGTAGGATGCAAATTGGCAGGAGTTACAAAAGAATCCTCCAAAGAAAAATTGACTTTGCTTGAAATTAAATGCCAGTCGCTGTTGTCAAGCCATTTGAGGCACTTGAATGGATTTAACTTGGCTAACGCTGGTCCACCACCAGAGTCAGTGCAATGGCAAAATCTGATTGGCCACAAACAGTTGACCATGGCAGCTCTTCCAAAACTTTCTCGGCCATCAGCTTAGGATTCCATAATATTGACAAATTTTTTTATACCATATAAATTCTGCTTGGCTGCTGCTTTGGAAGCAGCGAAATTAGCCAAGGTTGGGGGTGGGAGGATTGCCTCTCACTCAAAAAATTAGGCTGAGGCAGCAGAAGCCTGACGCTGGAAGGAGGAGTGGTGGAAGCAGCAGAAGCAGAAGCCATGGTCACATACGCTTTAAATGATCTAATATAAAGCTCAAGGGGTAAATAGCGTGGCCATTTTTCACACACTTAAAAAGGGCGATCAGGTGCAAATCTGATCATAGTTCAGGGGGATTCACAATGTGGGTGTTGCAATGGAAAGGGTTGATTGTTGCAAAGGTGAGAGGCCCTGCCAACTGATCCACCCCATTAGGAACCATAAACTGCAAAATAGGGTCTGCGCTGTAATTGGCCAAACCCTCCATCAGTTCATGAAAAATATGTTCAGGGGAGATAAATGAAGGCAACATGGCAAACTGAGCCACAAAATTAGCCTCATCTTGGAGCCGCATGTGAACAGCAGAAATAAGAACATTTTTAAAATTATTGGCAGCTTAGTTGAGTCGCTGCAGAAGCCTCAGATCTGAAGCCAAAGTCAAAATAGCCTTTGAAAGGGCAAAATCAAGATTTCTGGCAGGTTTGAAAACCGCTGTGGCCATCTAAAAGAAGTCTGTGATTGCATATGGTAAGAGATTCCCATATTTGACCTGGAGACCAAAATGAAGGTTTCTAGAGGGAACACCAAAGGGCTCTGGAGCACCACCTGTGAGCTCTTAGGATGATAGACTAAGTCCTGAAGTGGAACATAACATCTGGTGGCATTAAGAGAGCTATCAGAGCCAGCCTAGGCGCGTTTGGTGGTGAACAAAGGATGCCAGAAGGAGGCTCACCACCTCACCAAGCCACGGGAGAAGGCGTCAATGGCATTGACATACTGATTTAATTGCTAAATTCAAGAGGCAGGATCTTTATATCTTTATAGAACTTTAAAATTTGGCTTCAGTTTAGTCAATCAAAACAAGAGTTGTCCCTTACTTAGCATACTAAAAGCAATTAGTGTATTTATTATTTATACATTTAAAATAATTTAATTTGGAAACTTTTCTTTCTTGTTGCAAACACTTTTGCAACCCATTCAATTCAAGACTAAATCTAGTTTGAAAATCTTATAGAGGGGATTAGTCTGCGCCCATGTCTGGGAGCAGTTGGGCAAGCAAGGCAAGAGGAGCAGGCAGAAGGCCCGCGGCCTCTAACATTTGAAAACGCCCCGGAGAATCTGGGCAGAATAGAAAAAAATCTAAAAAAACTGGCGGTCACAATTTCCCCAGAGATACTCACGTGGAAAGCACGATGCAACCAGTACATCAACACGCCACATTCCCAGCTACTTTTGTCTGTGGAATTCGGAGTCCATGTGTATCTGGACATCCAAAAACGGCCCTATGGGAAAAATTTTGTGAAGATGTACACAAAATTTTCCCGACTGTGGTGTACGTTGCACCTCACTCCATGTCATGCAGTTGGCTGGACCTAGGTTTTGAAAGCAAAATAGCAGCAGACGAGGCTGCAGCGGTGCGCATAGTGGTCAACCTCCCCGAAGGGCAATGGGTCATCAAAACTAAATGCACCAGATGGACAAAATCAAACCAAATTTTCCTCACGTTTGACTTTTTGCCTACTACAGTAAAACGTGATATTTTGGAGCAACACCTAAAAGATGGTCTCGCCATATACGGCGAAATACAATCTTTCAAAATGCAACATTTCATGCTGATGCCACACCTGTGCACCGGCAAAGCTATTGCAGTTCTGACCCCAACTGAGAAGATCGCGAAGGACCTAACCCAGATCCCGCACTCCACCTTTATTGACATCGCAGGGCACACCACCCACCCATTCCGGGTAACCGTAGACAGCGCGCCCCCCATTTGCACCCACTGTGACACGTTCGGCCATAAGGCACATGCATGCCCCATCAAAGAGGGTGTCACATTCCAAGAGCACCCCTCGGCGGCCATGGCCAGCAGAGAGGCGCACTACAAACCAACCGCAAGCACCAAGGAGGCTTTCCCGTGGGGAGCACAAGGCTGCTACCTATTGGTAAAGCCCATCTCCCCACAGGAGTGGAAGAAGGCCAAGCAGGCCCATAGGACCGCGGCCAAGGAAGCGGCCAAGGCCACCACCACCATCCCACACTCACAACGTCAGGAGGACATGGAGACCTTCGCGGCGGAAGAAACTCAAGAATCTATCACCCAATCAGATTTGGAGGCCCATGCTGAATGGGCCACTCAATCCGAGGATCTGATAGGAGATTTGATCTCACCCAATCGCTGCACCCAAGCCCCAGTTGAAACTGACTTGGGACCTGTCCCAACCAAAAAAAAATTTTTTTGCCATACTCGACGGTGCACCAAACTTATCTGCACCGCAAAAAATTCGTCCGACGTTGGGAAAACAAAAAGCGAAGACCAAAGCCAACGCAACTCTTTCCACAAAAATTAACAAAAATCCCAATAGCGTTGCTGCTAATACCCACACTGCTGTGAAAGCCCGTGGGGACCTGGAAGAGGCTGGTGGGCCCAGGGGCCCACCCCTCGCACCTAAGGTGTGAAGGGGGAAACCTTCACTCTAGGGATGCTGAATATTGCCGGACTCAAGGCCTCCCCGTCCCAGGCTAAGAAACTGAGTTTTTTTACAAAACAATTTACCCGTGGATATCCTGGCCATCCAGGAAACCCACTGTCCACGAGGTTCCGAGGAAGCTTGGAAAACAATGCTCCTACCATCCCTATCCTTTTGGTCAAAGCACTGTGGGGTGCTAATTCAGAAAAACAATTTTTTCAAATTTACATCTTCAGAAACATTCCTAAATGGCCGAGTGCTCGTTGTCACCTTCTCATGGGCTGATGTTGCACACACAATCATCAACATTTACGCCCCAAACAGTGCACAAGAGCGTTAGGAATTTTTCTCGTTGGTCAAATCCCTCCTGCTACCCCCCAATTCTTTCCTTATTGGCGACATGAACTGTTGGCTAACCTCACCAATGGACCGGTGGCCGCCCTCACCCCACGCCCCACAGGGTCACGTAGAACTACGCGTTCTAAAAGCCACCCTTGGGTTAATGGATGTGCTGCTGCGACATGCCCCACTGCTTGAAAACATGACGCGTCCCCACGTCCACAACAGCCAATTAAGATCCATGACCTGCATTAACCTTATTCTAGCGCCGGCAAAATTCCAACCCCACATCTCCCACTTCAAAACAACGAAAATGGAATTCTCCAACCATCGACTGGTCTCATTAACATACCACTTACCCATCACAGTTGCAAAGGCCCCACATTGGTGCAAAATCCGCCCCCCAGAGCTCGCGTCACCAGGATTTTCCACATGGGTGGAAGAGGCAACTTTGGCAAAATCGTTTGTTGCACTATTTTGCACGGACCCTATTTCCACATGGGCAACTTTCAAAGAAGACACCATCCGCCACTATCTCCATCTCTCATCCAGATGCTCATGAGCCACATCGGTGGTTATATCACGTGCGCTGGCGTTCTGGCCCACTTGGAGTCCAACATTCCAGCCTCAGGATATAGCCCTGCATGGGGCCAGAAGTGGGCGGAGGCAGCCGCCCACCTCAACGCACTTGAAAGGCAACACAAACATCAGGTTTGTGTCCAATACAGGGCCACACGCATCACTAAAGGTGACAAGTGCACCGCATACTTCTTCAAAAAAATTTTGCACCATGCCAGAGTGTGGCCTGCACACAGGTGCAAAGATTGGATAATTCTATTGTGGACACACTGGCTGAAGTGGCAATCGAAACACAAAGATATTACTCTGAGTTATACCGAGCCGAACCAATTCAGCTGGCCAAAATGGCAGAATTTCTCAACAGAGCTCATATCCGCACCATTTTCTGATACCCAGAAATAATGAATTTAATTACTACGAACGAATTATGGACTACCATTCGCGGTGCGCCAAACTGAAAATGCCCAGGCCCAGATGGTAATCCATATGAGTTCTACAAAAAATATTTTAAATATATATCCCCATTGCTGCTAGCCTCACTCAACCAAAGCCTGTTGGAAATGCGCCTCCTACCAGGAGGACATGAGGCCTTTACGGTCACACTCTTCAAGAAAGGGGATAGGCTAGACTTAGCCAACTGGCGCCCCATTTCTCTAACAAACACAGACACCAAAATTTTAATAAAAATCATGGCTAACCGTTTAGGGACTGTAGCATCTGCCACCATCTCTCCAGAAAAATTTTGTTTCATTTCCAGAAGGTCAATTTGGGATAACGTGCACTCTGTGGCTAATGTGTGTCAGTCCACAGCCTCTGGGGCACTTGTATTATTGGACCAACAAAAGGCCTATGATAGAGTAAACTGGGAATACCTTAGGGCCTGCCTCCAACAATTCCGCCTACCTCCCCGCTTCATTAACTGGGTGATGCTGCTCACGGAATCTGCAACAATGGCAGTGCGCGGCCCAGGTTTCCTAATGGAAGTATTCCGTCCTCAAAGGGGCCTGCGACAAGGAGACCCCCTGAGCCCACTCTTATACAACTTCAGCCTTGACCCACTACTGCGAAATGTGAATGCCCAACTCACTGGGGTCCATGTGCCAGCCAAACCCCAGTCAAGATGATGGCATTTGCAGATGATTGTGTGGTGGGGGTGTCTAATAACAAAGATACACGCGCGCTTGAAGCCCTCATCCAGGAATATTCCCGGGTAAGCAACGCGGCACTGAACGCCTCCAAAACCGAAATCATCCTCCTTGGTCAGTTTCAGAACTGCTGGGCCCCAGCAAGTAGTTCCCAACCCGGCCCATCTTCTCGCCCACGCTCCGACTTACTAACTCAAAACACACCGCTCCACTGGTGCTCCCCTTTGTGCCACGACCTACCATAGGACCGGTACGCCATCTGGGCGTGTGGTTGGAGGCAGGTGGATACGCGTCAGCAGTAATGGAGGGCCATATACTGGACAACGTGACAAAGCGAATCGCCTCTCTCAGAGCCCACCCCACTACCCTCACTGGCAGGGTTGTTCTTGCCAACTCTATGCTCCTATCCAAAGTTTGGTTCGGAGCCCACGCCATCCCCTTCTCCCCAAGCTTCTTCAAATCCCTGTATGCTTTGATACAAGGTTGGCTTTGGTCAGGCCGCCCTCCACCAGTTCGGCTAGAGGTCATTTTTGGCCCTCATCATGGTGGCATGGGCCTGCTTGACTTCAAAGCCCATGCCGCCAAGATCCTGGGCACCTGGATTGCGGCCGTCACTGCTCCTACACTCCCATCCCAACACTGGTCCCGCGCGGCCCGCTCCAACTTCTCCTGAGCCTTGGGCCTCAACAATCCATCAAACCCCCACTCCCTGATGAAATACCTCGCATCACACACATCAGCCACAGGTCCTCACGGGACCAAAACCCACTACAAACGAATCCTACTCTCCATGTGAAGCGCAGAGTGGAGAATTCGTATTAGTGGACATACAACCCGAAGAGGCCGCCCCTCTCCTCAGTTCACACAAGAGGTACAGGGGCTACCCATCCATGATGGCGTGATCCCCATTTGACCCCAAGTCCTATCCAGGGTGGACTACCTGGACATGATGGACATCCCTTATTCCACTGAGACCCAAAAGACTATCTGGAAATACGCACACCATCCTCTGTTGCAGCCTCAAGTCCGCTCCCATGTGTGGCGCTGCCTGAGGCGGGTGTATCGTACAGCTGGGCGCTCTAATGCTTTACACTCATCCTGTGTCGTGTGTGGCCAGTATGGAACGCTGTTTCACCGCTTGGAGAAGTGCCCCACCTCTAAAGTAATATGGCGCGAAGTCCAACGTCTGCTAGGCCAGGATCAAACACATCCCTTCAGTCTGTCAAGAGATATGTTTGCTTTATCAATGGCCTCCCCCTCCCTCCCTCCCTCCGTGCTCTGGTGGTTGCAATCGCCATGTGGACTATCCACACGATTGTCTTGGATGCCATCGCTGGATCCATTCCCACCCTCCCTGAAGCTGTCCACAGATTCTGGTCTCATTTGGTGGATCACTTTCAAGTGTGGATGTTTGGATATCTCCCACCGCTTCGCCGACAGCTGGTCTCCTCCTGGTTCCCAGTCTGGTTCATCAAATCAGACCCCTTCCTCCACACGTGCTTAATAGTGGCTACGTCCCCTACACACGTTCCCTCCCCTTCCCATAAGTGGCGTTCCCGCTGGCAACAAGAGATAGCATCGCTTCTCTGGGGTGCCTCCCTTGGTACTAAGTTTTGTCTTGTCTGAGTCATATTCGGAAGTGTCTGTCCCATGGTCGGCCTTCCCCGCAATAAATTAAAAAATAATTTAATTTGACAGCTTCAAACTCTTTCTCTGCTCAACGTAACTTTCCAAGAAATTTTATCAGTAAATTAAAAGCAAACACTTAATTGCACACTGAAATCTTGCTCTAATGTCATTTGATCCCCCACTGACTGTCCCAGAGTGGGGCAGCGGCGAAACTCCCCCTCCATTTTCCTTCTAACAGGAAAACGCGCTCAGACTGGCTCGCCCAGTCATTCCAAACCCTTGGGATAATTTTTTCCTCCCAAGGATCTTGATGCCCATCTCGCCTGAACCCAAGTGGTGCCCCGCTACCCCCTGGTGCTCCCCAAGAGCAACATGCGTTTTGGCCTTAGGGTTGAATATGGGAAATTCTAACCCTACAACGACCAAGCCATTATCGAAATGGCTCAGGCGGTAATGACACCAGCCTGTTTTATTGACTTCCGCCCCTATATGGGGTACTTTGATCTTGGCTTCCCCTGTGAAGCTGATGTAACCACTGTGGCAACGGTGCTGCTAATAATAATAATATTCCCCTCCCAACAACTTGGACCCAGCTCCCAATGGACACCACTTTGGTGGTCCAGTTCGCTGGTTTGACCACCCACCTCACCCCCCAAAGTGCTCCACCATGAGCTGATGGAAGGTTTGGCAGCCTATTGCGCCAACCCCATCTTACAATTTGTGGTCCCAAATGGGGCCACACGCCTTGCTGGGCCTCAGGCGTATGCCACAATCAGCCCTGAATTTACAAAAAATTCTTAGGCAATTCCACCTTGCACCACAATCCCATATGCCCCTGACCATCCGTTCTGGGCCTGTGTTGAGGGCTGATGGACGATTTATCCATCCTTTTTTGAGTTAGACCACTTGAAATGCAAATGCCCATACTCAGAAACTTCTGCTGGATGCCAAAAGTTTGCCTGACGCCCACCAATCTACCGCCCACCCCGCGCCAACTATGACATGGGGTATAATCCTACCTTCCCTTCAACCAATGCCTGATGCTACAGTTGCACCTGCAGCCACCAATCAGCAACCACCTTGTTCCAGGGCCATACATGATTCATCCAATCAAGCACAGGATTGGACCCTGGTTCAATCCCAGGCAAATTCCAAAAATCAGTCAATCCTCAACCATACGCCTGTTCCCCAATCTAATACAACCAAAACCCATTGGAGTATTTGGATGAAATTGATGAATCATGTAATTTTGTCAAAGAACCGTTGCTGCAAGTCAAGCGGCTCTGTAATGCAGTATGGGATTCAAAATTCCCGCCTCTGAAATATGTCCCACAACCTAATGCCAAACCGTTCTACAGCGACCACCAGCTTGCAGTAGAAGCAGCCACCACACCAGATTGCCATCCGCTCCACAAAGCTGCCACCAAATCTGTGGCTGCGCTTGCAGGAGGAATTCTAACTCCCAATATCCCTCATAGATCTTACTGCACAAAGTGAGATCAACATGAAAATTTTACACAAAAATGTCACTTAAGCCATCCAGAACGTGGTAACAGTATCACGGAATCTGAAAGCAAAAATAACTCAAACCAACATTGCCATGTTCATTAAATTCCCAGATGCCCACCTCAAAGCTGAAGACGCTTTGGCCAAATACATTGTTGGCATTATGATGGCTAACAACTATTCAGAAGTTCCAGTCATCAGAGATATTGAACCCCATACCACCAATGCCCCCACACCCCTACTATCTGCCATAGCATGCACCCTACTCTGGAATGAGATGGATGCAGCCAAAGACGAGCCCCTGGATCCCCCTCCCCATCCACCGTGGAGGGATAGCAGTATTCACTACCCACCTGGTTGGACTTTTGTTAGTTATGATATAATCAATACATCCATTTTGGGCGTTTTGTTTGAATCATTAATTTCTTATTATGGTTTTAGTTTTAGTTCAGTAATGTCCATCCCCTGGTCAGCTTACCTTGGTTAAATATAAAATAATTTATTTTTTAATAAATTCTAATTCTGAAAGAGTATAAAGTAAAATAATAGTTTATTAAAAAATATATAAAAATGAGATAAATGGCTAAGTTAAATGAAATGATTTAAATAAAAATAATTAAATTTATAAATTGTATTTAATGAATTAAATGAATTTATTAAATTAGCTGATAAAAATATTGAGCCAAAAATTAAATCTGTAACTTTAATTTACATTAAGATTAATCTTTAATTTATTCTATTGCATGTGTTATTTTTGGGTAAGAAGTTTGGTGAATTATTCAATTTATTAGACAATCTTCAACCATATGGCAAAATATCTGATCATATAAGACTCAATAAAGAAAAGACATCTAATGATCACTGATTAAATTTGGCAGATTATTAATTGAATCAACATTACTCAACCACTCAGCCCAATAGGTTGAACCAAACAGATTGATGGGATCATATATATACATGCACACATAACTTTATAATATATATAACAGATTCATTTTGTTGAAAAGAGCAGACTATGGGACATACACAGGTACCCCAATATTTGGTGCCAAGCAAATGAGACTGTTTTAGGACCATTGCAAAAACTGGCACGGCGCACTCAGTGAATGACAAAAGTAGCTAAAGCACCCCTATCTCTACGCACCCCAAACCAATAGAAATAATAAGTGAAGATAAGACTATACATATGTTTAAGATGTCTCTGAGCCAATTGACATCACATCACAAGAATTGATGCAATGCATGACCATTGGCATGCAGCAGATGGATGCTTCAAAATGGTAAAAAACCAATCTGTTTGGTCAAACTTTCAGCATTTGTGATTGGCATTGGTTTTCCAGAGATTTAAAGAAGGCAATAAGCAAACAACATTCCTCTTCTTTAGACTAAATTCCTTAGTGAAATTAGTGAAACTTTTTCTATGCAGTAACTGTACCTATATATACTTCATGAAGTGTCAGTTAAAGATGTTAAGCTATGAATTTATAATTGCTTTTTCCATATTCAGTGAACTTGACAAAAATATTACTGATCTCTTGATCAGATCCAGAGACTCTGATCATTCTCTGTGGTGACTTCAATAATAATCTATGACACAACAGCTACCACATTAAATTCATGAAGTATAATTTAACCACAATTATGTTCTCAAAGAACCAACAACGCTGGGTATTAACATGATCACTTGTATGTTCATCATACACATTGATGTTGATATTATGCCAAAGTCTCTTACTTCTCATATCACAGGCCAATCTACTTAACCCTTTAATAATTTGACGCATATATATGCGTCCAAAAATAGAGGTTTATGTAAGCCTAAAAAGGCAAATATGCGTCCAAAAAATGAGATTTACATATTTATTAAAAATTTATGAAATAATCATGTTATAGGCAAGGACCAAAATAATTACTAAAAGTCAACAGTAAGGTAATTTTTTTTGCAAAATTTAAGGGCCAAAAAACACGGATTTTTTTAAAATCATTGAAAGGTTTAATAAATAGCACTGATTGACTGACATAAAGTTGATAGGTGAAATCTATTTGGCCATGTCATGATTAAATGGCATGATTGTTGTTACAGATTGTTCAAACAAAATGGAGCATGAAGAAGCCAAGAGGAGCATGTTGATGAGCTTGTCTGATCTGAAGAACACCCTGTACCAATGAGAGTAAGGGCAAAATTTGACCATGTTGGTTCAGGTGGTGCATGTGATTGACATGGAGGCGTAACAGCCTCAGCCCTGACAGTGCACAAGTTGTAGTTTAAATAAAGACTAAATTATATTTTTGGGATAATGGGGCTTCAAACCAGTTTAGTTTTTCCATATTGCAAAATACTGAAAATCAAACTGCAGTCAATCACTTGAGTTCATGTAAACTCCAACTATAATACCATAATGGATGGTGGCTTATGATTATTGGTTGTATTGGGCACAGTGCATCACCTGATGGGAAATGACCCCCAATTCCTTATAATTTATTTTTGAGAACAACTTTCTTTGTTAGTTAACTGGTTTAATAAACAAACCTTAAATTTAAATTTTTTTCACTTGGTAACTTGTTAGACCTGTATGCAGACACTTGTGGAGGTTTAGTAACATCATTGGTCATTCCTTTTTGTAAAATAATTAAGGATCCTGGTGAACCCCTGGGAAATCCTTGCCCCCTCCAGATCAAGGCACCCAAGCACCCTGACACTGATTTGCACATTTTTATAGATTTTCTTTAGAATTCTACTAATTTCTGTCATTAATAGGCTATTTAGTTGTTTATAAAAATTTTATTTACCCTGTCTCTGAGTCCCCAGTTCAACGGCACCATTTGAGGTTCCCAATTCCCTTTGTTAGTGAAGTGTTCCCTGGTTGTGTGGCTGTGCAATATGCACCACCTCTCAGGTGATGAGAGAGTATCAGACACTCTTTTGACAGGCCAAGTGGTTGAAAAAAGTCGAAAAATATAAAATAAGTCACTAAATTTCTCCTAAAACTAAACAAAAGATAATAAATGATTAACAATAAACATTATGGTTTTAACAGTCAGAAAAATCACCAGTTCCTAAAGCCATTATTGCAAGTAATTTGGTGCTAACTGAAAGTGCTAAAACATCCCAATTTAAAGTTGGTAAGAAGGATGATTAGTAGTTGGATTATCCAAATATAAGAAAACTCACTCAAAGCATTTCCAAAAGATTAACAAGTAAGCAAGGTGGTCATCAAATCCCAAAAAAATTATTTTATTGTCAGAAAATCGTTTTTCTGCCAAAAGTGGGCTCTGCTGGTCTGAAGGCCAACCCTTGCCATTTTTGCCTTAGGAGACGGGGCCAGCAGCACCAGCTGACCCCTTGGCATGTCACCTGCACCATTTGGGGAACCCCCAGCTTAAACTTAACCCATAAGAATAAATATAAACTTAAATAAAAGGGATATTAGACAAAGGGAGATATTTATTGAAATGGAAGCACCAGGTTTTATATGTACAAATGAGCTACTACGCCCCTCACCAACCTATAGGCTCATCGCTGGACCTTCCAGCCAACCACTCTTTCTTCTTACCATTGTGCTTCTCACTTACCTGGTGTTGACTTTCTCACCCTATAAAAACCAGTGTCCAACTATTAGTTCAGCTTCATCCTTGGACTTAAGTCTCCAGTGAGCTGTATAAATTATTATACAAATAAATGTCAAATTATATTAAACTTAGTAATTATGTGCTGGAACCATCTTTGAGCACTTGGGTTAACTTGGGATATATCAGCTTCTCACTGGTAACACAATTTTATCTTAATAGTTGATTGTTTGGGGAATCTCCTACCTCAGGCAATAATCAACTATTATAGATGGGGTACCAGAAACATCCTCAATTTTACTCAGGTTTGTTGGTTTCCACCAACACTACTTAGATATATAAATGGATCATCCTCAGCTACTATCACGGCTGATTCAATACCAATTCGGGGCCAGTGATTTGTCCAAGACAAACCTAACATCCTATTTTGGAGGTTTACTTGATTTGGCTCAACCCAATTGGCGAGCAACAATCTATCAATTGCTTACAATACCACAATTTCAGTCAATGAGCCAATCCGCCAGGATCGGCCATTTCTTCCCAAATAATAATTACTCTATGGAGAGATACATCTGGTTTATTTTTCTAAAAATCTCCCCCACTTAACCAGATGGTATTCCTCTTACTTCCAGCCTTGACTTCTGAGGCAGGAGTCCAGGGCTTGCCCCTCTCCACCACCAACAAATGCTGGAACCCTAACCATCCGTTTAGGGTTACAATAGTGTTCTCTTTCGTGGCTAAACCAGTGGATCATCCCTGCCACCTCCTCACCAAACTGTCAGATACTCTATTACCATTAGTAGAACAACCTGTAATAAGCATCATTGTCAGAAAATCATTTTTCTGATGACAGGGGCTCTGGATGGTAGGCCAACCAGTATAAAGACTGGTTAGCCCTTGTCATTTTGTTTTAGTCAATGGGGCCATCAGTGCCGGCTGACCCCTTGGCGTGTCACCTAGCCATTTGGGGATCCCCTCAGCCTAAAACCAACCCATATGAATAAACATATACATAAAGTAAAAGGGAGATTAGTTTAAAAGAGATATTTATTGAAAGGGAATCTCCAGGTATTTATATGTACAAATGGGCTACTGCGCCCTCGCCAACCTATTGGCTCAACACTAGACCTTCCAGCCAACCACTCTCTCTCCTACCACTGCTCATCTCTCTTCCCTAGTGCTGACCCTCTTGCCCTATCCTTCTCAATGTCCAAATTTTAGTTTGTCTTCTTTTTTGGTCTTCAGTCAGCGGTGAGCTGCATAAATTATTATATAAGTAAATCTAAAATTAGATTCAGCTTAGTAATTATACATTAGAAAAAATATTCAGCCACTCAGGTAATTTGGGATATCTCAGCTTCTTGCTTGTAACACATTTTGACTCTTTGTAGTTGATTATTTGGGGAGTCGCCTTCCTCAGGCAATAAATGCATATTATATATGAGGCTCCAGAACATCTTTAACTGCTTAAACTTCGGATTGTTGGTTTCTGCCAAATTTGTAAAAAAATAAATGGATACTTGGCTACTAATTGCTGGTGATACAAATACCAATTTATGGCCAGTGATTGGTATCAACTCAACATAACATCCTATCTCAGCGGAATACTTGATTTAGTCCAACCCAATTGGGGAACAACTGCCTAGAAATCGCTTACAATACCACAATAAATCATTTAATGATTCATTTTACCAGGATTGATCATTTCATCCCAAATAGCGATCAATCATTAATGTAATTAATCTAGTAACTTTCAGACATTCAAATTTTTAATCAAAGGACCGCTGAGTAGAGTTTTTTGAGGTTTGGATTTGAACTTGCTCCTCAGGGAAGGGGAAACTCAGGGAAACAATTCCGAAGTGAGATTTGTAATCTGCAGGAATGACCTTTTAAAGTTGCACTTTAGTGGGATTCGCCTTAACCATTAATTAAGCGTTTACAAGCCTAAAGAATGGTCCATTTAAGCACAACACAGCGCCAATCTCAACCAAAAAAGGAAATTTCTAAATGAAATAGCTTGTGATTCAGAAAATCTTAACCCAAGTAAAATGCAATGATCAATTTAATCCAATTGTTACAATGGTTATCCTAAAGTTAATGTAACGGATCAGGAGGCACCTGATCCCTACATTGCCTCAGATTGGGTGGCGTTTGATCCAAGTGTGCTTTAATCCAAAGGGCCTTGAACTCAAGGAATTCAGATCTAGTGAAATTTAACATCTTGAAAAAGAAATCCATCCGTGAAATGATGTCAGTCCTATGCATGGTGTAGATGATGGTCCAGTGGGATGTGGAGCCTTTATGAGTGATGTGCTAGATGATGTTCAAGAGAGCCTAGTGTAGGAGGGAGCTTACTCAATACTTGTGGAGCACTATGTATTGGTGGATGTTGTGGCCCTGAAGGGCCAGTTGCATCTTCTACAAAAACAGAAAATCAAATAAATAGATTTCTTGCTAACATTGAAATATTATTTTATTAAAAGTTATTTAGAGTATCAGATCATTAATAAGAGCTCAACCAGTGAGCTTGGCGTGTCATTGGCGTCGTTCTCAGCCTTTTCCTGTCCCAGACTATGTTGTTGATGTGCAGATTCATGGGGACAATCGTTCAGGAATATGTAGCAAATGATGAGACATGACATAAGGGTTCAGGGATGGGTTTCAGTGGGCCTGGCCCTAGTATAGCCAGTAATATGGCTTTTACCTAAACTCATTTGTAGCATATAGGCACAAACATTCCATTACATTAGACGCAACTCAAATACATTTGTGTCAATTTTGTAGGGCCCAAATAAGAGATGGTAGCCCCATGAGGCGAGGAACAGTATTACCATGTGTTGACAGTGGTGATGGTGTTTTTCTCACTAGCATTTTTATTATTGAAGTGGTTTGAGTATGTGGTGCAAGTCCTGTGAAGGTAGAGAAGAACCATGGAGTATCTAAATCTCCAAAAGGTCAGGCGGCATTGCCCATGGAGGCTTTGGAGAAGATTCACCAAGTGGTTTCACAGATTCGTTTTCAGGGGCGGTTGGCATAAGTGACAGGAGGCGAACCTCATTCTCACTGCAGATCTTTGCAAATTGTTGAGGCACTACCCTTGGATCTAGCAGGGTGGGTCCAAGAGTTGATTGAGGAGCAAGGTTGCCTCTCAAGATCCACGGATGAGTGTGTCAATTGGATCAACCAGGATGCCTTTCTGGATGAGGTGCAGTGTGAGGTGTGGTTGGCTTTGCTGATAGTGTGTAAGGGGTGAGGATCAGTGGAAGAATATGGGCAGAATTTATGACCTTTGCAAAAGAAGCACAAGTCTCAGATTTACAATCATGGTGAATGCTTTGACAGGGGCTGCAAGAGGATATGTTAGCAGCTATGGCGGCTGCTAAGGTTCAGTGTACGTTGGCTGAAGAAATTGCATTGGCAGTTCAGGTTGAGAAACAATTGGCCTTAGCGCAAAACTGGTGGGAGGATTCTATTTCTCCAGGAAGGGGCTAGTCACCCGCGGTGGCTTGTAGAAGTCAAGGATTTGGCAGGGATCACCTAGAAACTATGGAAATAACCATGTAGGGTTCCGCAAAGGAAAAGTTGAGGAGTCAGGGATAGCAGGAGGTCAGGGACCTGGGAAGAATTATAATCCCAAACCTACCTTAACTGCAAATTTGCAATATGAGAATGCTTTAAAAACTAAATCTACTTCTTTGCTTTATTCTCAGTTATTTATTCCGGTGAGTTATATTTGCAAGGTTATAAGGAGAAGGAATTGCCCTGGTGGATACAGGGGATGAGAAAAACTATGTGAAATACTCCCTGGCATAACGTATGAAGTTGGTAATGAGGAAGGGTCCTGAGGTGGTGTTTGGCTATGTGTCAAGGAGAGCTCTCTAATGGCGTTTGGTGCCTTTGGTAGTTGTTAGGCAGAGAACGTTTTTGTTCAAATAGGGCTTCTTCGCAATCCAAAATCTGGCCCATCGTGTGGTATTGGGGATGTGATGGTGGCATCATTTCCAGCCTCAGGTGGATTTGCCGCATAATACAATTACTTTAGATCTGCAGATGGGGCCTCAGATGAGATGGAAGATAGAGGTTGGGAGCGATGTTCCAAGTGGATGTAGGAACTTGGATGGAATGAAGGAGGTAGAGTTACCAGCCAAATATAGCAACTTTGTGGGTTATTTAGTCCTATTGGGAACTCGCCTTTTCCCCTACGGGTTCTTTTGCTTCTCATTCCAGTTTAAGGAAGGGTCAGAGCTTCCCAGGGGATGTCCGGTATACCCTCCTAATGAATGAGTGAAAGAAGCGTTGGAGGGCCATGTGAAATCTACGCTGGATAAAGGTTTGATTGAACCTTCTAAGTCGCCAGTGGTATCTCCTGTGTTACTGGTGCCAAAAGTAGGTGGTGAACTATGCCCATGGATGGATCTCTGACGTCTGAACATGGTCACTGAGCCTGATCCATATTTGATGCCTTTTTGGAGGATATTTTAATAATGTTTACCAGATGCACCATTTTTACAAAGCTTGACCTCACGGATGCATCCATTCAAGTACTAGTGAGACCAGAACATCAGCAATACACAGCGTTTAAGTGTCACGTGGGGGTGTATCAGTATCGCGTGATGCTGTTTGGTCTTAGTAGTGCTCTAGCGGTGTTCCAGCGGATAATTGACCATGTCCTTGGAGGGATGATCAGTCAAAGCTGTGCCACCTATATGGATGATATCATTTTTTTTTCATGGTCCCAAGAGGATCATGTCCAAGATGTCCAGGAAGTTCTGGAGTATTTGGCCGGATGGACATGAGATTGAAACCCTCCAAGTGTGAATTCAACCGAAGATAATAACATTTCTAAGCAACGTGGTTTTCTGTAATGGATTGGGGTTATGGCTGGATAACCTGTGTGCAGTGCGAGTATGGAAGGCCCAAACTGATCATAAGGGGGTGCGGAGTTTTTGGGAACTTTGAACATCCTACCTCAGTTTGTGAAGAATATATCCCAAATGGCCTTAACTCTCACACATCTAACGCAGGATGTTCCATTCATGTGGGGAAGAAAAGAGGAGAAAACATTCAAATTATTGAAGAATAAGTTACTTAACACACCTAGGTTGGTCCATCTGGATCCTGTGAGGCCATTCGTGGTGGAAACCAATGCCTTAATTTATGCCATAGGTGCAGTATTGCTTCAGGAGGGGGAAGATGGGCATGAACACCCCATATGTTACTTTAGCCGCAAAATGCTCCTCGTTGAAATTAATTATCCAATATACAGTAAAGAAACTGCTGGTAGTGATGGTGGCCTTGCAGAAATGGCAACACCACCTGAGCATGCCTGAAACCCTTTCATTATTTAATGACCATAAAGAGTTGGAATATTATCATGAACCCAGGTTGATGACCAGTGGCATGTCAGATGGCATGAGGAGCTAGTCCAATATAATTTCCAGGTAGAATACAGGCCAGGATTTTCAAATGTCCTAGCAGATTAGTTGAGTCAATACAAGAGTGGGGAAGATGATGGAGTTGGTGCAGTGAGATTATTTGTGGCCGGGCCTGTGTAGTGATTCCAGAAAGTATATGGGGGAGTGTCTGGTATGTTCAAAAGTGAAGGCCTCAAGGGAACCGCCATCAGGTAAGTTAAATACACGGCATATACCACATGCGCCATGGAGCTCAATTAGCGTTGATTTCATAACGGGTTTTCTGAAGATGCATTGTAAGGATGCAGTTATGGTGGTCGTTGATAGACTGACCAAATACGCTGAGTTTTTCCCATACACTGGGAGTTTTTGGAAAAGGACGCTGTAAGGTTCTTCATAGATGAAGTGTTCTCCTGGCATGGATTACCTGAGGAAATCATTTCAGACCGTGATCCAAAATTTTTCTCATGATTCTGGTCGAGTTTGCTGAGGAATTTGGAAATCAGGCCTGGTCAGTCCTCAGTGTACCATCCCCCAATCCGATGGACAAACAAAGAGGGTGAATCAGATACTTGAGCAGTATCTCCAGTGGTACGTTTCTGATCGGCAGGATGACTGGATTTCAATGGGTTTAGATGGCCCAGTTTGCATATAACAATCATTGTCAATATTCTATGGGAATGACACCATTTTTTGAAAATCGTGGTCTCAATCCTAGATTGAATGGAGGATCCGTGGGTGGTTTGTGTCAGGGGGCGGATGAAATGGCGCATATAATGGCAGATATTTGGAAGAAGCAATGGGAGAATTTGGAGTGGGCGGTGGCTTTGCAGAAGCAATAGGCAGACCAATAAAGAGCGCTGGATCGAGCGTTTGAGCCTGGGGACTGGGTATACTGGTGGCAGCTAAGAACTATGCTGTTCCAGTTAAGAGTTGTAAGCTAGGACCAAAGTTTTTGGGCCTATACCAGATCATTTGAGCCATTAATTGGGTTGCTTTCAAGTTAGATTTCAGAAGATTTCAAGGCCCACCTGGTGATTCATGCTTCCCAGCTATAGGCTTTTGGGGGAGAGGCCCAAGCGCCCTGGTCCGCTGAATCATAGAGAAGGGGAGATCCCAGAATATAAGGTGGAGCGGATACTGGATGCCAAGTGGGTGAGAGGCCGACAGCAGTTGTTGGTGAAGTGGAAAGGTCATCCGGTGGAGGAGGCAATGTGGCAGATGAAGGAAGACTGCATGTGGTGCCTGGGGAAGGTCCGTGAGCTTTGGGCCTCATAGGGGTGAGATGTAACGGATCAGGGTGCACCTGATCCATACATTACCTCAGATCAGGTGGATTCAATCTGAATGTTGCTTTGAACCAAAGGGCCTCAAACTCTTGGAAAGTCAGAGTTAGTGAGATTTGACATCCCAAAACGGAAATCCATCTCTGAAATGACATTGGGCTTTTGCACGGCATGGATGATGATCCAGTGGATGTGGAGTCTTCATGAGAGATGTTCTGGATGGTGTTTGAGAGAGTCTAGTGTAGGAGGGAGCTTACTCAATACTTGCAGAGCGCTATGTATTGGTGGATGTTGTAGCCCTGAAGGGCCAGTTGCATCTTCTACAAAAACAGAAAATCAAATAAAAAGATTGCTTGCTAACAAAGAAATATACTTCTATTAAAAATTATCAAAGTATCAGATTGGAATTATGAGCTCAACCAGTGAGCTTGGCACGGCTTTGGCATCATTATTGGCCCTTTCCTGGTCCCAGACCCTGTTGTTGATGTGCAGCATCATGGGGAAAATGTGCAGGAATATGTAGCAATGATGAGTCATGGCAGAAGGGTTCAGGGATGGAATTCAGTGGGCATGTCCCTAGTTTGGTCAGTAACATGGCTCTTACTTCACCAATCTGTTCATAGTGTATTGGCGCAAACCCACCCTTTAAAGTTGCAGGTTCAATTCCCAGCTCAACCTTTTACTATCATTTTAATTTACATACTTAATTTCATCAATATTGAATTTATTCGACCATCTAGTACTAAAAAAATATTGAATTTATTCAAGGTAAGCTGACTAGGGGATGAGCATTGCCAATAAAAATATTGACCAAAAACACAAACCAAATGCCCTAAATGAGTGGTGGAACACCAAAAAAAATTAGGAAAACCAAGCCAACCAGGTGTAGCAGTTGTGGACCGCTTACCCCACCATGGCGGAGGGGGAGGGGGAGGGGGTTTCAGACAGCTTATCAATTTCTTCTTCAATAATGAAGAGATGGACTTAAGCTGAGAGCAAAGGGTTGGGGCATCCACAGGATGCAGGTTGAGGAAAAATAGAAAAGGGTTAAGGTCTTTGCTAACAAGATGGGCCTGGAGCATTGCCTCCAGGAATTTGACAACATGGTGTTCAGCTTGTATGCGTGCATCAGGAAGCTGAGAAAATTAGTTATATTGGCTCTGGTGATGCACGTGTAGGGGAAAATTCTGCCAACGCAACAACTTGCTTGACAGCAGAGGTGGTGGTTTCTCTTAATCGTTCAATTTCCTCCTTTGCAACCTCAGGGAAATCAGCTGGGTAACTGATTATATGTAGCCCCTCATCAATTTGAGCGACAGATTATGCCAAAGCTTTGCGGAGATGTCAGCTATCAGGAGAGTCTTAGCGGCTTTGGAAAGTTGATAGTCACTCAAAAATGGGGTAGCGGTGGGTTTGGGTATATATTTCTTAGGTGGGAATGGGGCATCGAAATCTGAAGGTAGATATGGTTCCATATTAATTGGAAAGTCGGGAGGAGGTACAATTTCCCCAGATTCAGTTATTTCATCCAGTCGGTCCCAGGGACCTTGATTTAGTGTGATTGACTCAGAGTGACAAGGTTTTGGTTGAGTAATTTTTGGGGCGTTAAATTGGTTGGACTGAAGATGGGTCCAAACCTTCTCCTGATTGGGTAAATTGTTAGAAATTAGGACGGCTTGGGCTGTGGTTGCAAAGGTTTTGTTGATTTTTGAGAAATTCAGCTTGAGGGGTGGGGGCAGCCAAAATCCCCACTCGAACGCTGATTGTGCGGCCCCATCTGTGGGCTTGACGTAATCCGTTATTTTTAAGTTAAACTACAGGTTTTTTTGGAATGATCCAACTCATGGCATAGGGGACAAACAGTACGGCAATTGTCAACATGAGCCCAAAAGAAGTGATATGGTGCAGATGGGATATGGGCACGTGGAGGAATGTGCTGGGATATGGTCAGTTGGTGGGGGGTGATGGTGGCCATTGCCCATGGTGCTGCTAACCGCTCAGCTCCGCTTGGTACCAGGAAGTGGAGGATGGGGTTTGTACCATATTTGGATAGACCCATCATCAGTTCTTCATAGAGTGTTTGAGGCGGAAGGTGCAAAGGAAGGTTTGCAAAGGTCACCTCCATTGTGGTGTCACTGGGGAGGCGTGTACAGGTTGTGGAAATAAGAGTGTTTTTATATATCAAGGGCATAGATGCTGCTGCAGCTGCATCCTATTCAGTGGGAAAATGATATCAAAATAGCCCTCTATAAGGGCGGAAGTCAATAAATCCCACTGGTGAAAATGTGGATGTTGCCAGCTCAATTATCGCTTTGTCAGCATATGGGAAGAGATGCCCATATTTGACTAGAGGCAAAAGTGAATTTTTGTATTGGGGTAGGGCAAGTGTGTGGGGGCGGGTTGGGTGTACTCGCTCTAAGTGTAATGATAAGTCCCTTGGAGGGACAAATCAGCCTGATGCATTAGGCGGACTGGATGAGCCAGTTTGCACATGTTTGCCTGCAGCGCGAAAACACTAGCAGGTGGAGCGCTGCTGCCCCACGCTGGGCAGCAGGTGGTGGATCCGCTGACATAAAATGAAAACTGATATGGTGGAGGTGGCAATGGAAATTTTAACGGATGCTTTTTCTAATAAATATGCTCAAAAGTGATGTTGAGCGAAATGAAAAGTAGATTTACTTAATTTCATCAAGTTTTTCTTTTTGTTTCAAGTCTTTCAAATTATATATTAAATAATTTATACTATTTTTGATCACATTTTCTGTATATTACAAATTTTGTCAAAAAAACTTTTCTCTCTCATTGCAATCACTTTTGCAACTTATTCAATTCAAGTCTGAATCTAGTTTGATAATCTCACAGAGGAGATTAGTCTGCGCCCATGTCAGGGAGCAGTTGGGCAAGTAAGGTAAGAGGCACAGGTGGTAGGCCTGCGACCTCCAAAGTTCAAAAACGCCCCGAAGAAACCAGCAGAATAGAAAAAAATAAAAAACTGGTGGTCACTATTTCCCCAGAAATCCTCAATTGGCAGGCGCGATGTAACCAGTACACCAACATGCTGCACTCTCAACCACTCTCATTGGTAGAATATGGAGTCCAGGTGTTTCTGGATATCCAACAAACAGCTTTATGGGAAAATTTTGTGGGGATGTGCACACCTTTTTCCTGACCGTGGTGTATGTCGCACCTCACTCCATGTCACACAGTTGGCTGGACCTCGGTTTCAAAAACAAGGAGGCAGCAGACAAAGCTGCTGTGGTGCACATAGTGATTGACCTCCCCGAAGGGCAATGTGTCATCAAAACCAAATGCACCAGATGGACAAAATCCAACCAAATTTTCCTCACGTTCAACTTTTTGCCCATTACAGTCAAGCGTGCCATTCTGGAGCAGCACCTGAAAATGGTCTCACCATATATGGCGAAATACAATCCTTCAAGATGCAACGCTTTACGCTGATGCCACACCTGTGCAGCAGCAAAGCCATTGCTGTTCTGACTCCAACTGAGGAGATTGTGAAGGACCTAACCCAGATCCCGCACTCCACTTATGTTAATATTGAAGGGTATATCACCCACCCTTTCCAGGTAACCGTAGACAGCGCACCCCCCATTTGCACCCACTGTGACGCATTCAGCCATAAGACACATGCATGCCCCACCAAGGAGGGCATCATGTTCCAAGAGCACCCCTCAGCGGCCATGGCCAGCGGAGAGGCGCACTACAAACCAACCACCAGCACCAATTGAGGCTTTCTCGTGGGGAGCACAAGGCTGCTACTTACTAGTAAAGCCTATCTCCCCTCAAGAGCGAAAGAAGGCCAAACAGGCCCGCAAGGCCGCGGCCAAGGAAGCATCCAAAGTCGCCTCCGCTATCCCACACTCCCAATGCCAGGAGGACATCAAAACCTTCGCGGTGGAAGCAACTTGGGAATCTTCAACCAATCAGATTGGGAAGCCCATGCTAATTGGGCCGCCCTTATCTGAGGATCCGATGGGTGACTCAATCTCACCTGACCTTTGCAACCAAGCCCTGATTGAAAACGACTTGGTCTCCAACCTACCTAAAAATTTTTTTGACCAAATGTTGGTGCACCAACTCATCTGCACCACAAAAAAATTTGTTCAACGTCGGGGAAATAAAAAGCAAAGGCAAAAGCCAATGCAAACCTGTCTGCCAAAATTAACAAAACTACTGATAGCATTGCCACAAACACCTGCGCTGCTGTGAAGGCCCATGGGGTTCCAGAGGAGGCTGGTGGGCCAAAGTGCTCACCCCTCACACCTAAGGTGCAATGGGGGAAGCCTTCACTTTAGGGATGTTGATTATCGCTGGACTCAAGGCCTCACCATCCCGGGCTAGGAAACTGAGTTTTTTACAACAGAATTTACCTGTGGACATCCTGGACATCCAGGAGTCCCACTGTCCACGAGGTTCCAAGGACGCTTGAAAAACATGCTCCTCCCTTCCCTATCCTTCTGGTTGGAGCACTGTGGGGTGCTAGTTCAGAAAAACAATTTTTTTAAATTTTTATTATCGGAATCCTTCCTCAATGGCTGAGTCCTCATTGTTATATTCTTGTGGGCCAACATGGCGCACACTATCATCAACATTTATTCCCTGACCTGTGCATGAGAGCATCAGGAATTGTTCTTATTGGTCAAATCCCTTCCATTACCCCCTGACCCTTTTGTAGTTGGTGACATGAACTGTTAGCTAAACTCACTCATGGACCGTTGGCCTTCCTCATCCCAAGCCCCCAGGGTCACATAGAACTTCAAGTTCTAAAGGCCACCCTTGGGGTACTAGATGCGCTGCCACAGCAAGCCCCACTGCTTGAAAACATGACACGCCCCCACATCCACAACGGCCAATTAAGGTCCATGACCCGCATCAACCTTATCCTCACACTGGCGAAATTTTGATCTCACATTTCCCACTTCCAAACAACAAAAATCAAATTCTCCAACCACCAGCTGGTCTCAACAGCCTACCACTTACCTGTCACAGTGGCTAAGGCCACGCATTGGTGCAAACTCTGCCCACCCAAACTTGCGTCGCCAGGATTTTCCACTTGGGTGGAATCAGCAACTTTGGCAAACGAGTTTATTACACCGTTTTGCGCAGACCCAATTTCCACATGGTCAGCCTTCAAAGAGGATTATCCACCACGCTTGCCACCTCTCCTCCCAACACTCATGAGCTACATTGGCTGTCATCTCGCGCGCTCTGGCAGAGTTGGCACACCTGGAATCCAACATCCCAGCCACAGGCTACAGCCCTGCTTGGGGCTGGAAGTGGGCTGAGAAAGCCGCCCACCTCAAAACACTCAAAAGGCAACATAAACTCTGGGTTTGTGTTCAGTACAGGGCCAAACACTTTACAGAGGGCGACATATGCACCGCATATTTTTTAAAATTCTTTGCACCGCGCCGGAGCATGGCTTGCACACAGGTGTGGAGATCAGATGATTCCGTCGTGGATATGCCAGCCAAAGTGGCAATCGAAATACAAAAGTATTACTCTGAAATGTACCAATCTGATCCAATTCAGCCAGCTTAAGTGGCGACATTTCTCGACAGCACTCACATCCGCACCATTTCCTGATACATGAAATTAGTGAATTTGATTACTCCAAATGAACTCTGGTCAGCCATCCACAGTGCACCAAATTGGAAATGCCCAGGCCCTGATGGCATTCCATATGAGCTCTATAAAAAGTACTTCAAATATATATCCCCACTGCTGCTTGCCTCCCTTAACCAGAGCCTTCTGGATACGCGCCTTCTACCAGGAGGGCAAGATGCCTTCACCGTCACACTCTTCAAGA
Organism: Massospora cicadina; assembly: GCA_022478985.1. Taxonomy (NCBI): domain Eukaryota; kingdom Fungi; phylum Entomophthoromycota; class Entomophthoromycetes; order Entomophthorales; family Entomophthoraceae; genus Massospora; species Massospora cicadina. Next base: position 19,577 of record JAKSZP010009631.1, on the reverse strand, counting down.
AAGGGGATAAGCTAGACCTAGTCAACTGTCACCCCATTTCTTTTAACTAACACGGATACAAAAATTTTAACTAAAATCATGGCTAACCATTTAGGGATTGTAGCATCTGCCACCATCTCCCCAGAACAATTCAGTTTCATACCCAGAAGGTCGATTTGGGACAACATGCACTCTGTGGCTAACGCATGCCAGTCCACAGCCTCTGGGGCACTTGTATTTTTGGACCAACAGAAGGCCTATGATAGAGTAAACTGAGAATACCTCGGGGCCTGCCTCCATCAATTCCGCTTGCCCCCTCACTTAATCAACTGGGTAATGCTGCTTACAGAATCTGCAACAATGGCAGTGCGCGGCCCAGGTTTCCTAACGGAAGCAGTCCGCCCTCAAAGGGGCCTACGCCAAGGGGACCCCCTTAGCCCACTCTTATACAATTTCAGCCTTGACCCACTACTTCAAAACGTGAATGCCCGCCTCACTGGGGTCCATGTACCAGCCCAAGCCCCAGTCAAGATGATGGCGTTTGCAGATGACTGTGTGGTCGGGGTGTCTAATAATCAAAATGCACGCGCGCTTGAAGCTCTCATCCAGGAGTATTCCTGGGTAAGTAATGCTGCACTGAACGCTTCCAAAACCGAAATCATTCTCCTTAGTCAGTATTGCACCTGCTGGGCCCCAGCGACCAATGCCCAGCCCGGCCCATCTGCTTGCACATGTGCTCGCCTTCCCTGCTCACCCCACACCGCCCCACTAGTGCTCCCCTTCGTGCCACGCCCTAACATAGGGCCTGCTCGCCATCTGGGTGTGTGGGTGGAGGCATGTGGGTATGCCTCAGCAGTAATGGAAAGTCATATTCTAGACAATGTGACAAAGCGTGTCGCCTCCCTCAGAGCCCACCCTACTTCCCTTACTGGCAGGGTTGTTTTAGCCAACTCTATGCTCCTCTCCAAAGTCTGGTTTGGAGCCCATGCAATCGCCCTCTCCCCAGGTTTTTAAAGCTATGTATGCCCTCCTACAAGGGTGGCTATGGTCAGGCCACCCACCGCCAGTGCGGCTTGAGGTCATGTTTGGCCCTTGTTGTCTTGGTGGCATGGGCCTGCTCAACTTTAAAGCCCATGCTGCCAAGATTCTGGGCACCTGGATTGCGGCCATCACTGCCCCTATGCTCCCTCCCCAAAACTGGTCCCGCGCGGCCCACTCCAACTTCTCCCGCGCCCTGGGCCTTAACAATCCATCAAAGTTTCACTCCTTGATGAAATATCTGGCTTCCCACCCATCGACCACAGGTCCCCACGGTACTAAAATTCACTACAAACGAATCCTCCTCTCCATGTGGAGCGCTGAGTGGAGAATTTTATTAGTGGACACACAGCCCAGAGAGGCCACTCTCCTCATTTCACACAGGAGGTACAGTGGTTACCCATTCAAGATGGCTTGATCCCCACACGGCCCCATGTCCTATACAGGGTGGACTACCTGGACATGATGGACATCCCTTATTCCCTTGAGACCCAGAAGACTATTTGGAAATACGCACACCACCCCTCTGTTGCAGCCTCAAATCTGTTCACATTTGTGGCGCTGCCTGAGGCGGGCGTACTGTATAGCTGAGCGCTTTAACGCTTTACATTCATCCTGCATCATGTGTGGCCAGTATGAATGCTGTTTCACCGCCTGGAGAAGTGCCCTACCTCTAAAGTGATATGGCGCGAAGTTCAACTTCTTCTTGGCCAGGATCAAACACATCCTTTCAGTCTGTCAAGAGATATGTTTGCTATATCTATGGTATCCCCCCTTCCACCCTCCCTCCAGGCTCTGGTGGTCGCAATCGACATGTAGACTATCCACACAATTGTCTTGGATGCCATTGCAGGCTCCACCCCCACCCTCCCAGAAGCTGTCCACAGATTCCAGTCCCATTTGGTGGACCACTTTCAGGAGTGGATGTTTGGATACCTCCCACTGAGTCGCCATCAGCTGGTCTCCTCCTGGTTCCCAGTTTGGTTCATCAACTTGGACCCTTTCCTCCACACGTGTTCAATTGTGGTTAAGGCCCCTTTACACGTTCCCTCCCCATAGTGGCGTTCCCGCTGGCAACAAGAGATAGCATCGCTTCTCTCAGGTGCCTTCCCTGTTACTAAGTTTTGTTTCTTTCAGGTCAACATTTGGAAGTGTCCATCCCCTGTTCGGCCTTCCTTGCAATAAATCAAATTGATTAATTTATACTCTTTTTCTAATTCATAAGCTTTTAAAAGTTTGTTTATAACTTTATTTAAATTATATGAATTGAATTAAACAAACTAAAAACTTTTACTAAACTAACTTAAATTAAAAAAGTACCCTTATTACTAGCTACAAAATAAACTAACTCAATTAATATATCTCATTATACTATTACTAATTTATATATATATTTTATTTGATTATATATATTAGCAAAATTGGGCCAATATGAATATAAAACTATTTTAATCTACTAATAGAACTCTAACACTGACTGACTGACATCATTGCCAGATAAACTTAATTTTGTCATTGGAAAAAGTTATATTTTCAAATAAACTTTAGTTATAGTGTGTTAGAAACAATGGTGGTTTATCTACTTAATATAACTCTAACACTGACTGGCTTGCAACACAGCCTAAACTGGGGAGTCTAAAAGCATGAAGTCATAGCAAAACACATTAGCATAACAATATATACAACATATTAACCATTCACCAACTGATTGGTAAAACCAAACTAATCCTATTGAAACAATCAAAAACAGCCATTAACTTACTAAAACCAATTAACTTATTTAATTAACCAATCATTAACTGCTTACTAAAACCATTAATCTTTATTAATCAACCTAAAACCACCAACTGCTTGGCAAAACCAATTAAACTATTGTATTGACCAAATATCAAACAGCTCAGCCATAACAATCTAATATCAAAACTCTAACACTGACTTACAGACAACGCATAACCAAAAATAGTGGGTCTAGAATCAAGAATTAATAGTCTACTTAATAAGACTTTAACAATGACTGACTGACAGACAACCCACAGCCTAAACTGATGAGTCTAGAAGCATGAAATCTTCTAAAAATAACCCTACTGTTCATCAGAAGAAAGTAGCAAATTTTCAGGTATCACATCCTGAAGTACACTGACAAGCTGTGGCCAAGTATCAACTCATGCATACAGAGGTACACATATCTCCATGGTCAAGTATAAATTCACAGATCAAGAAGTCAATAGATGAATAGAGAAACCTGAAGACTGCATATGACACCAGTTACAATGACAGTAAACCACTTCTCAAAATAGGATTAATGTCTGACTGATGTCATGACTGCTTGGCAAAAATGTTTCCAGGTAAGAGAGTCACTTGCGGATATTTTTATGTGCTGAGGCAACAGAAAATTTAAAATACCAGATTTGCATATTGTAAGATCTGTGCCCAAGGAATCAAAAAAACTCTTTGTCAGCCATTCCCAGAGAAAAAACTTCTCTGAATACATTCATAAAGTACAACAGCTCATTGACTTTTGCAACCATTGATGCCAAGGTGGAAATTAAAGATGAGGATTGCTCACTTGTTATCAATAATCTTACACTTATAATTGATAAATGTTTGGGCAAAAGATCTTCAATTTTAGCAAGTGTCTTATGATATATTGAACATTCTAAAACTCACTAGGCTTATTTAAAAATATATGATTCTCCAGGTCAATTTCATCTAAATTTAACCGTCAAGTTAGGGAAAAATTGATATAGTCAAAGGTAAAAGCTATTATACTAAGTCTTAACAGCTTGTCAGCACCATTTAAAATGGACCAACTCTGATAAAAACCAGGTAAAAATGAACAAGAGAATATACCTTTTAACGATTAGATATTATTTGACATAAGATAGTCATTTATCTTGTCAAGGTGCTGTTTATTTATACCCTTAGTTCATCTCCTGGCCATAATTCAAGCATGCAAATTTTCCTTAGATATTAATTTAACCTCAGTTTGGCCTTTGAACTGATAAAAAATGACCTTTTAATATGACTATCAATGGAAAAAATACTCAGAAGGAAGGCTTCAGAAACAAAAGTTGCAACAAAATGTGCTAAATTGTCCTAAGGTCAGCCCAATTTGAGTTTTGTCATACAGCTGATGGAATATAACTTTTGGGGAAATTAGCGTAAGATAAACTTAGTATGTTGTCCCTAATCAGGTTGTTTTCAGGCCTCTTAATAGCACAAGACACTTCCATTTGGGCTGTACATGTGAAAGTGCTATTGTGCCAAATTTGGGCATCAACATACAAATTTCACCATTAAGTGGAAAACTGATTGCAATTAAATGATGGCAATTTTATGGTTGTTAATAGCCCATGGGATTTTCATATCAAATTAAGATATCAATCCCAGGAGAATTTCTTTATAATAAGGGTAATTTTATGCACAGTTGATGGAAATATTTGTCATGTTGTTAAAAGGTTAATTGGGCCAAATTGATGGTTTGTCAAAGGGTTTAACTCCAAGTCAACCAACAGAATCTTATATTGCCCCCACTTGACTTAAGCATAAGTCCTGAGATTCCCAATTAGCCTGCAATAATTGTTGACAAGTTGCTTTGGTTTTGGCCAAAATTGTTGATGGATATGAGGGCAGATGGCCTAGCTTTAAGATTACCCTGAATTTCCAATGAATTTGAAGTTATATCTCCTCCCCTCCCTTGAGAGCGCACAATATCTTACAATTATCTAAGTTATATATTTCTTATTTTTATTTTTTATAGACTCTTTTGAATTATTTCTTTTCTCTCACTTTTTTTCTTTTTTTTTTTTTTCTATTCATTCTTTTTTTTTAATGCTATTATTATATATATGCACTCTTAATCTGCCAACTTATTGAACCTCTTTATAAACTTTGTATAACATGGTTGTATATAAGGCCATTCCTAACATCCTTGTTTGTATAGGTAGATTGTGATATCTTCTCAATAGACTAAATGGTCCAACCCAGATGCAATCTAACTTTTGTAATTTGGCCTAATCCTTAGGTGTTCAAAATAGAACTTCATTGCATACTTCAAAATTTTCAAAACGTTTCTTCCCGCTTTACATCACTTTCAAGCAATTTTTGAAAAAAATAGTTAATTTCCACTAACGCTCTCACCACATAAGTTCTCCAATTTATGTCCTCAGATCCACCACCTGCTAGTGTTTACCACCCAGAAGGCAAACATTTTTGGACTGGTTCATCCAGTCTGCCAAATACATCTGAGCGATTGCCCCCCAAAGGACTTAGCACTTCACCTTACGCAAGTCCTCCCCAAACTTCCCCCACCCCATAGCCCTACCTCAATCCACTGTATGCTTTTGCCTTTACGCCAAGTATGGATGTCTCTTTACATATGTGATAAAGCAATTATTGAGCTGGCAATTTTCCACCATTGCACCAGCAGGATTTATCAACTTCTGTCCTTGCATGGACTATCTTGATATTGGCTTCCCCGGTGGAGAGGATGCGGCTGCAGCAGCAGCAACATCCTTAATATACAAAGAAACACCCATTACACCACATACACACGTCTCCCATATGATACCACACTCATGGTGACCTTTGCAAAACTTCCCTCACACCTTCCCCTCAAACAAACTATAAAGTGTTGATGTCAGGGATGTCCACTAATGGCAAAGACCCCATCATCCAATTACTTGTCCCAAGTGATGTTGAGCGCCTAGTGACACCTCAGGCAATGGCCACCATTTCCCCACACCAGCTAACCATGGCCCACACATCCCACCGCATGCTTTTATCCTATCTGAACCAGACCATTTCTTTTAGGGCTCACATTAACAACAGCTGCAAAAGTTTGCCCCCTCTGCCATGAGTTGAACCATACTTAAAAGTTATGTTAATACAATTCAAAACCAGAGAACAACGCCAAACCCATCCATGAGGCCACAGAAACAGCTTTTGAGTGGTATTTTGGCTGCCCCCATCCCCAGTCCATGAGCTCAATGAATCAGAAGCAGAATCTAGCAACCCAAGCCCAAGATGATCAATTTACACCCATGCCAACCAATTGGGAGCAGGTTTGGAACCATATTCATTCCATAAAAACTCCCGCCCCAAAACTTACCCAACTGAAGACACTTATCACTAAATCAATCCACATCAACCAAAAGCTCTGGGACTTATTGGATGAAGTGACTGAATTTTGTGAAAAAGCCCCACCACCGGACTTTCCAATTGATTTAGAACCTTATCTGAATTCATACTTTGATGCTGAATCCACACCCAACAAATCTGTCCTAAACCCAATGATACCCCTTTCCAGAACAACCATCAGCTAGCTGAGGCCGTGGTGGATTCACCCAAAAGTCTCCATCTCCATGAATCTGTGGCAAACTCTGTCACTGAGTTTAAAGAAGGGCTGCATATCACCATGTTCCCCCAATTTTCTTGCTGTTGCAAAAGATGAAATCACCTGACTTAATGAAGCTTCCACCACCGCTGTCAAGCATGTCGCTGAGCTGGAAGATCTTTCCCCATCCACACATGTCACCAGAGCCAACATTGCAAAATCAGCACAGCTTCCCAACATCCACATCTAAGCTGAACACCATGTTGCCAATCTCATAGAGGCTATGCTCCAGGCCCAAATTTCCAGTAATGATTGTTGGAGTCCAGCTAGTTGGTTTCTCACTGATACTTCGCCACTGGATCCACAACCAAATTTATTAAATAAGGCCAAGAACACAAATAAAGAAAAAATTTGGTTTTTATAAACTTTATTGGTTTGTGCGCAGGGCAAGAGAAAAACCAAACCATCTCAATATCCAACTGGTCAGTAATAAACTGTATTGAGGGTTTAATGGAATACAATGATAAGTTTGGAACGGCTTGTTACAGTCTAAATAGGAAATATGTGATTCAGCCTATTAATGCTCAGAAAACTTGCTTCACATTGGCTGAACAACAGATGGAGATTTTTTTTGGCATACGTACCCATGGGGTAACAATTTAATAAATTATACTCAATCCCTTTAGAGAAATCTATTGCACCTTGGGGGACCCCCGCCAAGCCTATAAATGGGGTGGTCCCACATAGGTGCTTGAATGGGCCTAGTTGTGGCTGGGGGAGTACCACCCGATGGATGCCAGGTCCACCACGTGGTTGGAGTAATCTTACCGCTTGATCTCATGATAATTGCCCATGAAGTACCAAAAATCGTGTTACCCTAATTTTCAGGGTTTCACCAAGAATTGGCCAGGGTCTTTTGGCTGATAAAATTATTTATATTCTCTAAATTGGTCTTAGATTTAATATGGACTTCTAAAGTCTGACATTTCCCCTTTTGGTCCATTTCAACCCAAAAACATTCTTATCTTGAAGCCTAGAGGGCAAATGTCTGACAATGATTTCAACAATTATCTACTTCACCTTGAAACTCATCCCACAGATGCCCAAACCCCCTTGCTATCAGCATTGATCTGCCTCTTCAATGCAGAAGTTGATGATCCGCCTGATCCACCCTCCCCCTCCACCATTGTGGGATAAGTGGATCACTGCCGTGCCACCTGGTAGGGTATTTTCTCATTTTTTGTGTGTCTTCCTGCTTGTTTGGGTCAATTGGTTCATATTTTTGGTTTGTTTAGTTTGGAGTTTCTGTTTTGGTAATTTCCGTCTCTTGGTCAGCATACCTTAGATAAATTTTAATTTTGTTTCATAATTGGCCAGTTTGTAGCGCTTTTGATATCCTTTTAGTGTCAGGACTATTTCACGGAAAACTGTTGTCAAAGTTTGATCTTGCAATTTTATTTGGGCATCAGCAAGTTTTTTGACATATTGAGGATAATTGTCCTCACCAGGATCCTCTAGGAACAAATTATAGTAGTGATGTTAAGGCCAGATGTCTTCTATGCAGCAACTGAATAGGTAACCTTCAGGTAGTTGAATGTTAGGAGATTTTGTAGACAAACATGACTGAACTTAGGTTTGTACCTCATTAAGATGGCTTGTATGGAGTTATTTTTTGGATGAACACAACTGTCCCATTTGCTTGCTCAACCTCACCAATGGTTTAAAGTTAATAGAAAGTGGAAAGCATGCCTCTTACTCCCAACCATTGGTTGATCATGGTGAGGACATGTGCGAAAAATATTTCCATTTATGTAAATATGATCTGAGGACACCCATGCTTGTGGAGGATATTTTTTAGAACAAGCTTAAATTGAGTTCTTTTTCTGCTTACCAAATAGCCTTAGCATTGACAATTAGTCATGTGGTTAATAGCAACTATGATGCATTTGGCCTTAAAAATTGATTGTTGGAAGAGGTCTGATAATATTGATAGATAAGGTATGCCAGGAAAACTTGGGCTGAATAAACTGATAAGATGTTTTTTTGGAATGGATTTTTATCTTTGACATTCCATTCAGCCCTACTTTGTTTCTGGATATTAAAATGCATTGACTCCCTCTGGAAGTTTTGAATTACACTTCCAATGGGGCAGGTTGTATTTCGAAGTTACACTGGGCAGATTCTCAAAAAATGCAATGAAGTATATGAGGTGGGTCAACCTTGGGACAAATATACCACCTTAAGAATATTTCTAGCCAGCACAAGTTTTGAACTCAAAACCTGCACTTGGGGTGGAAGCAGTTTTACTCACTTGGCTAAACACCCTTCAAAAATGCAATGAAGTAATTAAGAAAATACAGGTTAAACTTGACCTAATTTTTATTTTTGAAAAGAGGTAATATTTATAGGCTTTTTTATGGTTTGTAATCTATCAGAGTGAATTAATCTCTGCACGATTGAATCTTTAATCAGTTGATTGGGATCTGATTGATCATCAACCTTGATAGATTGTGATAGATTGCTCTCTCCTTCCAATGATGCTAGGGGAATTGAGGAAGGGGATTTTTTGGAGATATGCAAATTTGGTGAAATCCTGGCACTTCCCCCTCAAGATTCAATCGCGGTGGAGGATGACTTCTTAAAAACCTAGAATGAATATGATTTACCACAATACCAGTATCAGTATGAACAATCAAATATTCTAATCCATTTTAAATATAACTCTATAAGGACCAGACCAATCAGTTCCAAGCTTTTCAGTCCATCAACCTGGCCGAGAATGATAATATATAACATAAGCTCCAATATGATATTCAGGTAAGCCTGGTTTATGTTGATTGCTTCGTAGAGTCTCCCCTCAAGTGGTAGTTTCAATTGGATTCATTGAGTGAGCCTGGAGGTGGATAATCTCATCAGCCAAATTTCTCATAACTAAATCGGAATTTTCTGGGATGCTTTCTTCAAGGATAGTCTGAACACTAGAAGGGACTGAAGGATTCCGCCCATATATACACTTAAACGGGGACATCTTGATAATGCGGTGATAGCTTATCCAATAAGCAAACGAGCACTAGGTAAATAAAAATTCCACCAAGTTGGATCAGTTGAGGCCATTTTCCTTAGGGTTGAGACCAAGGTTCCATTAACTCATTCAATGGCCCCATTTGTGGATGGATTATATGGGACAACAAATCGCTGAGTAGTGCTAGATAACGTTGATAACTCCTGTATAAGCTGCAAGGTGAAATTATTCCCATTATCTGACATAAGGACCTTTGGACATCCATGTTGGGAAATAATATGCGGATATAGGAATAAAACTGTAGTCTTAGCCAAAAAGGGTAGCAATTCAAATGGCCTCAACCCATTTGGTCAAATGGTCAACGACTATAATGATATACTGATGACCATGCACTCCGCGAGGAAAAGGCCCTACAACATCAATTCTGACTACTTCGAACGCCTTAGTTGGGGAAATGACTTGATGTTGATAAGTAGGGTTGGTAGTTCCATGACGTTTGCAAGTAAGACATGAGTCAAGAGTCTCCCAAATAAACTCAGTCATGTTGTTCCAATAGTATCGAGTCTTCAACCATTCTTGAGTTTTCTTTAAGCCGGTATGACCAACTTGTTCATGACCTTCCATTACAGCGTGAAACCTGGAGTTGGTATGTAGGAAGGGCAACCACTTAGACTTGACTTTCTTATACAAAGCTCCATCTTGAATCATAGTATCCTTGGTAATTGATTTTAGATAGTCTCAATCCTCTTCAGTCTCTCAATCCCATAATTCTGGTCATCCAATAAGATTATACAAGCGTTCTTCTTTTTCTGGTTCCAAGGTCAGAATAGGTAATTGGGATAACCCATCCACATTTTGATGCTGAGCTCCTGAGCAATGAACTTTGGAAAAATTGTAATTTTGCAATCATAGAGCCCATCAGGCAAAACTCCCATCATGATCCTTCATATTCTGCAGCCATCGCAAGGAGGAATGGTCGGTAATAATGGTGAAATGGGTACCATATAAAAAGGGCTGAAAATTCTTGATAGCAAAAATTACCGCCAAACATTCCCGCTCAGTAACACTATAATTTCGTTTGGCCTTTGACAAAGCTTTGCTATAGTAAGCAACATGATGATCCTCATTTTCTTCATCACACTGAGATAAAATAGCCCCAATAGCGACATTGATTGCATCCATATATAGAAAGAAAGGCTTATCAAACTGGGGTGAATTAGAACAAGTGCCTTCATCAAGGCAGTACGCAGAGAATTGAAAGACTGTTCTTGAGCTGATCATTACTTGAAAGACACTCCTTTTTGCAATAGATAAAATAAGGGTTCAGCCATATCAGCAAAGTTGGGAAGATATGCTGATAATACCCAACAATACCAATAAAGACTTGAATATCCCGTAAAGAAGAGGGAGGAAGCATCTGTTGGATGGCTTGAACTTTGTCCACAGGGGGTCAAATCCCTTTAGCTGAAACCTGATGTCCTAAGAAGTCCATTTCATTTTAAAAGAATGAGCACTTGTAGGGCTTGAGTTTTAAGGAAGAACCCCAAATTTGGCTGAATACTTCTTTTAAATGGTTTAAATGCTCATTAAAGGTTTTGGAAAACATGGTAATTTCGTCAAGATATACCAGAACACAAGTAAGCTTTAAATCCCGGAGCATATTGTCCATGGCCCTTTGGAAAGTTGTGGGGGCATTGGTTAGGCCTTGAGGCATGCGAATTGATTCAAACAACCCTTCACTCAATATCAGGGCACACTTGCATGATCTTCTGGAGACAGTTCGATTTGCCAATATCCACTGGCTAAGTCCATGGCCGAAAAATTGGTGGATCCAGCCAACAATCTAAGAGAATCATCAATCCTAGGTAAGGGATAACATTCCCTTCAGGTAATAGCATTAAATCGACAATAATCCATCATGACTCGATGAGAACCATCTTTCTTCTTAACCAACAACAATGGGGATGCCCAGGGACTATTGGAGGGCTTCAATAATCCAGCCTCCAGCAATTGATTCAACTCCTTAGTAACCTGGGCTTCTTCTACTTTGGATTTATGATAGGGCTTTTCACGAATAGGAAGGTGATCACCAGTTTCAACAGTGTGCACTACACCTTTCATCTTCCCAAAATCGTAAGTATGCCTAGCAAAAATGTCAGAATATTCATCCAATAATTGAAGCACTTGTTTCTCCTTTTCCTTAGAGAGATGTTTCTCGATAGCAGGTCCCACAGTAAGGATTTCCCGATCACTCTCCAATCCAAAAGTCTTGTAAACTCCCAAAGGCTTTAGCATCATAGATATGAGATAAGGGTAACAATTTGACATAAGCAATTGGGTGCTCTCAATCTACCAGTTTTGGCACATCAGTAAGGTTTGCTAGTAGGACAGATAAAGAGCCTGAATAAGCATAATCCAATATTTCAGGACAAGGCAAAAGTTCTTTGGCAGAAGGATTGACAGTGCCCTGGACTTGTAGCAGATGCCCCTTGGGAATTGAAAAGTGCAAAGAACTATTAATGATCACTTGTGATTTTGGTGGAATTACTAATTTCTTAGGAGAAAAAAAAGGCATTCCCTCTTCAATATCAGCCATGGTAGGAGGTAATTTTACATGAGGATCTTCAACCTGATAATGAAGTGAATAAGACCTTTTAGTTCCTTCTAGCAGACATAACTGACGTCAAGTGGAAGCATGATAAGATAAAAATAAGAATACTTGATACCCCAAGAGAGACAACGACGAGTCAGGGTAGTTGATAATTCCATCAAATTCTCGTAAAAATTGAGTTCCCAAGAGTAGGTCATAACTCAAATTACTGAGCACAATCACTGGTATGGTAAAGGTTAATTTCCAGATTTTCAGAGGAAGGGATGAAAAAGCTTCAATAGACTGAGTACTCTGAGGGCCGGTGGTGCCATATTCTTCAAAAATGAGAAATATCAGGGGTTAATCTGATCCTTTGACCAATTTGGAGGAGACAACATTCACCGGGGATCCAGTATCTATGATAGCCTTGGAATTGATTTAATCTACTTGGAAATTAATTCAGGTAATGGTGATTCCAAACTGAGAGGATAATGCCAATAAGGAGGGCAAGGAATAAGAAGAATGGACGTCTTTGTTTCACTTGATTGAACTTTGCTGCTCTTGCTGCGCACTCACATCATTATCAAGGTGAAGAATCTTATTGGTCTTATCTCTTTTCTTTTTTTCATCTGCTTCCTTTTTAATACAATGATCCTCAGTATGAAAGTAGCGATTACAATAATTACACTGGATTGCTCCAGTGTTCTCAGGCATGGCAAAGGCTTTGGGCTGATAAGGTTTAGGAGACTCATAAACTTGGGGTTTTTGGAGAATTGAGGGGGCAACTCCAATAAGGCCTCCTTAATTTTCAAAATACTTCATAAATTGTTTTTGACACTGATCAGATAAACTTGCATTTGCGTCCTAGTAGTAAAGGCTGACAGAACTGCGGTTAATGCATCATCCAAGTTTAACTGACCACAGGCTACAAGAGTTTGAGCTTCACGATAGAACTGATGAGCAAAGTCCTTAATAGATTCATTTAGGTGGGGCTGTATACCCATAAAGGCCTGTTTTTGCGAAGATAGGGTCTGCTAACTTCCAGATTCTTTAAACAATGCTTCTTTGACTTGATCCCAAGTAGAGCAAGTCATCAAGTGGGGAACCATAATATCTTGAGCCAATCGATTAAGGCAATTAGGCAAGTAATTCATCTTTTGGTGATCTGTGGCCTCACTTAATGCCTTTTCATACAAATATAGAAAGGCGATAATGCTGCCTTCCCCTGGGGAGTATTTGTCCTTGAATGCTGGCTTGAAAGTCAGGGGAGCATTGGTAATCAAAACATGCACTCCTGGTTGTTCAGATTGAGTAGACACATAAGAGGCAGAATCTGAAGATTGAGAAGAAAATTGAGGGTAAGGTTCAACAGCTTCCGTCCAAATTTCATTAATCCGTTGATTCAGGTCTGCATGCCCTACTTTCTCATCTAGTTGGCGAGATAGCTCAAAAATCTGTTCCTGTTGTGCATTGTACTTGTGTTCCAGAGTCTCGATTTTTGCTTGGAGCAATTCCCCTTTTGATTCACAAGCATGTAATAAGATATCAGTGTCCTCATCCCACTTTCCCAAATTTATCATTTCATCAGACAAGGACTGCAGAGTCAAAAGGGGGTCAATTGGTACCCCATCAGGGGTTAGGTTGCATTCTTTGGCCACCTTAGAGAATTGTTCACATGAGTGGGTCATCATGTTCATGAGTGAGTTAATTTGCTGATAAGATCCTGAATGACCATCAGCGCCTGGAGGTCCACGAGGTCCATCTGCACCTGGGGGTCCCTGGGGCCCATCAGCTCCAGGAGGTCCACGAGGCCCTACACCTTCAGGTGGCCCACGAGGTCCTTCTACCCCAGGAGGACCCATATTTCCAGAGGTTTTCTCTACTTCATTGACCCAGAACTGAATTCCTGAGTACAATTGTTCCAATTGAAAAAGACAGGTTCTAATTTCTTTCTCCATTGATTGACTACGCTTAGAGAGTTGGGAAACACCCTCTCTACATTCCTTCTGGATCTCTTGAACTTCTTTTTGAAATTGTACACCAATAAAATTTGATATCCCATGATCGAACTGAATGAGCTGCTGTTGTAATTCATTGAGGGAAGTTCAATTATTAATAATAGCATCACAATTATCTTGGTTAAACTCGGAGGTCAACTTGAAAAACTCGGAAATATAATTATTCAAGGATTGGAGTCTTTCTAGTAAATTGAGCATCCCTTGATGGTGCATTCCAACTACAGGTAGCAAGTGGTATAATGTAGGATGTACAAGTTGTTTTAGATATTGTTCAGAGCCAATCCCTGGAATTTAAGAGGTTTGCAGAACTTCTCATAATATAGAAGGTACTGCATTCAATTGAGAATGGGTAGAACATATTCCAGGGATTAGAGCCCCTTCAAGTAATTGATTGATGATATTTTGCAAGGCCTCAGGTGGCATTTAAAAGTCTGAGGCAAAACTTAAGTTAGGATTATATAGTTCCAAGTTGGCCCAAAATTCCAACGTAGAGGGTAATCTTGGGATTTGGGCTCCAATTGAAGGGACCCATCGTAAAATACTGCATTGCTCTTGATTTTGAGCCTCGTCAGGCAAAAATTCAGAGTCCATGATGATAGACGTGGTCACTGGTGCGTAACTCAGAGAGCCCCTGTAGTGAGCACCAGTCTGAAAGTTTCAATTACACTTCCAATGGGGCAGGTTCTATTTTGAAGTTACACTGAGCGGATTATCCAAAGATGCAATGAAGTAAGTAAGAAAACATAGGTTAAACTTGACCTAATTTTTATTTTCAAAAAGTGGAAATATATATAGGCTTTTTTGCGGTTCGTAATCTATCAGAGTAAATTAATCTCTGCTCAATCAAACCTTCAATCAATTGATCAGGATCCAATTGATCATCAATTTTAATAGATTGTGATAGATTGCTCACTCCTTCCGATGATGTTGGGGGAATTGAGGAAGGGGATTTTTCAGAGATATGCAAATTTGGTGAGATCCTGACACTCCAAAAATAGAATTGCTTCATATGCTCCTTTGTCTTCTTAGTCCACATGACCTATGGCCTTATGGGCAGCCATAATGATTTCTGTTTGGCAAATTGTCACGGGAATATATACTTTTTGCACTTAATAATCTTGTAGTGTCCTGTTTATGACTGATATATCATGTCTTAGATCTGATAATTCTTCTTAGGCTGATTTAGTCTCATCTTAATACTCTCCACTTATCATCTTCTTAAACAACTCATCATCGGCTAAAATAAAGGTTGTTTTAGTGGGAAGTCAGGATAGGCAGTTGGCGTTCTGGTGCTTTACCCCAGAGCAACAATCAGTTGTGTAATTGTAGGCTTAAAGCTTCAATTTTTACTGGGATAATTGGACCTCAGGCTCCCTCAAGTTGTTCAGCCATTTTAAGGATGCATGATTAGTATCAACTATAAAGTGATTGCTATGAAGATAGACACAAAGTTGCTTAAAAGCATATATTACTGCCAAGAATTCCCATTATGTCACCATATAATTTCTCTCATGAAATTTTAAGTTCTGACTAGCCAAGACAGCTGGATGTTCTTTGCCATCTTCCCTGATCTGAGATAATATTGCTCCATAATCCATTAGGGATGCGTCAGTCTAGACAAAAAATTTGCAATAAAATATCTAAATATTGTAGGATTGGGGCTACCAATAGTGCTAAATGAAGCAGATTAAATGCTTCTTGGCAAGCCGTACTCCAGTCAAATGCAATCTTGTCATTAAGTATAAAGAAGAGTGGTTCTCCAAGTTGCGCAAAGTCTGCACTATATTGGTTTTAGTACCTGATCATGATCCCCCCCTCTGGTTGGGACCATCTAGTAGTAAAAAAAGTAACTGATCATGCCTAGAAAACTTGTATATCATGCTTTTATTTGGGCCATTTCATTTTATATATGGCATCTAACTTAGAGGGTTGGGGATGAAGTCCTACTTTGTCAATTACAAAGCCTAGATACTCCAACTGACATTTGAAAAATTGTCACTTTTTGTTCTTGATAAGTTTGCAGCTGCTAGCCTTTTGAAAATCTCCTCTAAGTATTCCAGGTGGTCATCAGAAGTGCGACTTATAACATTAATATCATCAAGGTACACTTATACACATGACAACTTTAAAATTTCAGGATAGTGCATGGCTCTCTGAAAGGTGTCAGGGCTTTGCTGAGCCCTTTTTGCATCATTATCAGCTAGAATTAGGCCTCTTGAGCTATTAGTACACAATTTTCGCGCTCCTCTTAAGGCATATCGATTTTTAAATACCCAATGATGAGGCCATTGCTGAGAAAAATTTCGCACCCCTTAAGCTGTCCAAGATATCATCAATCCATGGCAGAGGGTATGAGTTCTTTTTTGGGTATTGTTTAATTTTCTGGTTTTCAATTATAACTCAATTGCTTTAAAATTCTTTTTACTGTAAGAAATGATGCGCCCAAGGACTTTTTGATGGCACTAGCATGCCACAACCAAGAAGTTCTTTGATTTCTTTTAAGACAGCCTCTTCTGATGTTTTAAAGTTCTAATTGGGCGTAATCAAATTTTCTTATGATCTCTGTTGTCAATAGAGTAAATGACATTCTTAGTACATCCTAGGTCAAAATCATTATGTGCAAATTTTCTTGATATTCTACAGCGACCACCAGCTTCAGTAGAAACAGCTGCCACACCATATTGTCATCCCCTCTGCAAAGCTGCTGCCAAATCAGTGGCGGTGCTCAAAGGAGGCATTCCACCTCCTGATCTCCATAAATTTCACTCCAAAAATTAAAATTAATAGAATCAACTGCACAAAATTGTCAACAACGCTATACAGAATGTTGTAACTGTAGCACGGAATCCTAAAGCTAAGATTACCCAAACCAATAATGCCACGCTCATTAAACTACTAGACGCCTGCAACAAAGCTGAAAAAGCTTTAGCCAGATATATCACTGCCATTTCTATAGTTGGAGATTTCTTGGAAATACCAATCATTAGTAATATTGAACCACATACTGCCAATGCCCTGAAACCCTTGCTATTTGCCTTGACATGTACCCTACTCTGGGATGAGGAAGCTGCTGCCAAAGATGAGACCCTGATCCCCCCCTCCCCTTCTACCATGGAGGGATAAGCGGTCTCTGCTGCCCACTGTTGGTTGAAATGTTTAATGTGTTTCATTCAATCCGCTCATTTTGGAAATTTTTTTTAAATCAATTAGTCATATAGTTTTAGATTTAGCTCATAGTTTGGTAATGTCCATCCCCTGGTTAGCTTATCTCGGTTAAATAAAATATTTTCTGATATTTTAAAAATAACTCCTGGGCTTAAGTCTTATCAGATTTAGTCAAATTACTTAAATTGGCCATTGGGACAGAATTGTTAACACTTAGTAAGTCTTTGTTGGGAAGACCTAATTAAACAAAAGTTTCAAACTTATGAAGTTATTTAGTTTCTGTGCTAGACAACAGATGCAGAAAGACAATTATCTGATTTCTTTTGATGCTAATGGGCCATTTTTATAGAGTTGATATAAGATATGAATTTTTTTATGGCCGGGAATAATGATATCAGGTGTGATGTTTGGCATAATTTGTAATTTGGACCATGATTGTATACTTCGCTGTAAAATCCTTATGAAATTTTAATTATCAGTCCAGTCATGACAAATACTTGATCTTCTGATGATATAGTAACATGCTGATTTGACTGAAGAGTAATGCACTTTAACTCAATAATCTGTGTGGGTAGTAGCTTTATCTTCAATTGAGTTTTGACATACTCAATCTGACTACTCCATATATATAGGCCAGATTTGTGAATAGGCTGGACTTATTTCTTAACTTCTCAATCTTTGTTATAGTTAATCGGAATATTCTGGTCAAGAATGGTATGATTATCATTATTGTGACTTGCAACAACTCCAAAAATTTTCATGAAACCAGTCCTGATTTAAATATTATAGTTAGCATTTGGCAATACTATGGTGGGTGCTGTTACATTAGTAGATCTTAATTTAAGAAGTAGGGTACTGTATGCCTAAGTGACTTGGTTTATACGCTCCTGCGGAGCCATATTCCTGACAATGGGCAACATCAGGTGCTATTTTCAATTTCAAACTAGTTTTGTGCTGAATATATTGATAGGTGCTCCACTATCACTGATTGCCCGAACTCAGATCCTGTTCACTGCTATATCAATATATATGTACATCTGGAGTAGGTTTCAGAGGTAATCAATGAGTGAATAATGTGATTGTTGCCAAGTTCAAAAAGCGATTATAGACTTGAGAATATATCTGGGAAGTTATCTTCCAAGGTCTTCATCAGAATGGCCATTTGTACTTTGTGGAGCAAAGGTGGTCAGTTGAATATCCCGGTTAAAGGTCTCAACCATTAAATATTCTGTTTTACTCAAGGTTAAGATAATTCTTTTCGGGCTTCTTTGGTAATTTAAAAGGTTCAGCTGTTTTTGCTTTAGCCCAACTAGTGACCATAAGGACATCAATAGCCACAATATGATATAGTTATATTTGGCAACATCGTCAGCCCTAAAGAGCTCGCCTAGTTCATGAGGAATGCTTTGTTCTAATAGGTAAAGTTAGGGCATTCCACCCCTATACCACATGCTCTTTTCCCTCCTTGTTGTCGCTGTTAATTTCAAAGGCAACATTGATACTGGGCTTTTTATCTGACTGTCTGTAGCATTGGCTAGCGAAATGTCCTTTTCAACCACAGTTGTGGCATGTTTTCAGCCATTGCTGCTGTTATTGCTCTAATTCTGCTTCATGGTTCAGGTACTTTCCTTGGTTGAACACAGTGTTAATTTTGGGCCCAAAAATTGAAAACTTCTTGATCATTAAGCCAATTAGGAGCATCAAAGCTTCTGGCACAGATTCTCAAGCAATTAGTAAGCTATCAGGGTTTCAAATCTCTGTTGATTGCTGGTATAATGACAGGGTGCAAGTTACAATAGGGCTTGATCACGTGCTCCATTGCAGTTTAGCGCCAAACTCATTCGTTGCATTACACCCAAGCAAGTCTTTCGCCTCATTGACAAACCTGACAGTAAAGTCCCTAATAGTCTCATTCTGCTTAAATTTGATAATAAAAAGCTCAGTTTTTTGTGCCAATATTTTCAGGAACTCCAAATTATAGTACCACCGCGTTCTTGGCATCCATATA
Source organism: Massospora cicadina (assembly GCA_022478985.1). Classification (NCBI taxonomy): domain Eukaryota; kingdom Fungi; phylum Entomophthoromycota; class Entomophthoromycetes; order Entomophthorales; family Entomophthoraceae; genus Massospora; species Massospora cicadina. The sequence continues at coordinate 422 of JAKSZP010009631.1, read as the reverse complement.
GGACCAGTAGTCACCCAAATAGATAATAATTAGGTCACAACTATGGGCATCCTTTGTTTTGATTAATGATGATCCTTTGCATGCCTAATGCCCCTCACATTAACTTTTCAAATAGCTTGAGAAAAATGTAAAAGTTCCCATCCTTATCAAACTTTGGCAAGTTTAGAGGTTTGAAGTCATCTAACCCTGTTTTGGGAATAGGTGCTACACTAATTCTAATACTTGAGCGTCCTAGAGAATATTCAGTCAAAATTGGCCCTCTTTACCACCAGGGAGTATCTGGAGTCAGCGGTGATGCCAGAACTTTAGGCATAGGATGGATGTCAAGATATCTTTTTCTGAATCAGTATTAATTACCAATTACCATATTATGATAATACTCTGAAGTGGTAGATTTAGAAACATGAATTTGGCCCTTAATT